>JAUKNM010000042.1:1270000-1332626 GCA_030765045.1 Tenodera sinensis
AAGTTATGTTTGAATTTCTGGGAGAAAATTTCTTGCAGCGGTGTCTGCTCTTAGCGGGAAATTTGATCGTATGCAAGTGTGGAAATGAATAGCATGGCGCATGTGAATAACATAAATCTTTAGGGTTTATCAGTAAGAGTAACGGCATGTGGACAAATAATGGTTGTGATATTGGTCATTTCAAACAAACACGTCAAAACATGAGTTCAATTGCCCATATGAATTGCGAATTTTAGAACTCTCTCTGTCTGTCTCTCTCTCTCTCTCTCTCTCTCTCTCTCTCTCTCTCTCTCTCTCTCTCTCTCTCTCTCTCTCTATGTGTGTGTGTGTGTGTGTGTGTGTTTGTGTGTGTGTGTGCGTGCGTGTGTGTCAGAGAGAGAGAGAGAGAGAGAGAGAAATAAAACTGAAGTTGAAGAGGATGCAATGTACTGCACTGCAATAAGTTACGAGCCACCATTGCTTACTGTAATAGATACAAATTTAATTAATTTTAGCCAGGGATGCAATGAGGCAGATTGTAATATTATGAGTTAATATTTTTACTACATGTGGATTTTAGTTAAGAAAAATAAGATTTTAATTGAGGATAAGTACATAACAATAAAAGTAAAGAAAAAGTCTCTGTTAGAGAATACATTAACCTTCCAATCCAGTCTCTGAGAATAATAATAAAAAAAAGCTAGCATAAAGCAATGACATCTTCTAAATGCAATGCAATGGAAATATGGAAGTTTTGTTCTTTGTTTGCGAAACTAAGTTAGCATGGCATTTCCCATTCTATCGTTGAAGAACGTTTAATAAGCAGAGTTATAAATGGTCATGTTTATTCATGCGGCCTGTGTCGATGAGGTGGAAGTCATTGCTATTTCTGGGTGCGTAATATCAGTGCTAGCGAAATGTTGTTAACCTGCAGTTATAGTGCACATGAAGTTCGGGCAATCCAAGATGGTCTGGCTGTATAAATACTTACTGACTGCTGTTATAGCAACATTCGATCCATTAACTAGAGGAAAAAGTGTTCACCCTAAACCTTGCCACTCTAGAGCGGCTTCTTCACCCTAGCAGAAAATCTAATAAACCGGATGGCTGTGAACATTTGAGAACTGTTGTGTCGTCTGAACTGCGGCAAAAGAGGAACTCGTTCCAACGGTAACAAAGTGAGTATTGTAAACATCTTTCACCATATTATATTTCAGGGTAACCCATAACTAATAGAATAAGGCTTGAAAAATCCCTCGTAACTTTTTGCTACAAAAAAAAAAAAAAAAAAAAAAAAAAAAAAAAAAAAAAAAAAAAAAAAATTGACAAAGTTAGAAGGAATAATCTGTGATCTTAATGGAAAACAAATTAAAGCTAACCGCCCAGGTACCTATAATACAATACACGTAAATAAATCCTTATAAAATGAAATATTTTTCTTGTAAAATATCAAAAAATATCAAAAAAAGGAGACTGAACAAGAATTTGCACAGGCCTTAAAAGCACTCCCATCTTCAGCACATAATACTAGTTTAGCTTTTACTTTGATTACTTTTACGATTGTAACTTTTTGAAGAAGAAAAAATATATCTTTCAGTTTAAACGTATACACTTTAGGAACAGGCAAAGCCTGATAAAGGCCTTCAATAACTGTGTGGCAATGGTTCCACATTCTTTAGCAATGGAATAAATATTACTCCTTAACCTCCGAAACAAAAATTGTCTATTTTGTTCAAGAAAAGAAAGAATAAATAGAAGCACTCATACATTAAAAGCTGAACCGGATATCCCGTGAACATTTATGTTATCATAGGAATAATAAGCTTTGTATTAACATCCACATCAATGTCAATATCTTATTCCGTATCGTAAGATACACGAGGAAACTAATATTGTCGTGTCTAATAGGTTTAGAATCCAGTCACTGCTGTTTCTTTTTTTCTTCGCCAAATGTATGTGTGTGTATGTGTGTGTGTGTGCGCGCGCGTGTGTGTGTGTTTAGCCCCGGTCTGTTTAAATAATTGCGCAACAAGCAGAAGTAAAATTGCATTTAATGAACAATAAAGAGAGGGGTGTCAGCGCATACTGTTACGTCATGTTCCCTTGTGTTCCTCCTACTCAATACCGGGTTCACGCTGGTATAATATTGATTTATTTTAGCTTTGAATTGGAAAACAATAAGTTGAAGTTGACTGAATACTAACCCTAAAGATGACAGCCTATAATTTATTTCTGTCAACTGTATAACGTACAAGACTTATGCCCAAGTTCCATTTATTTTAAAAACCTCGGAAAACTCTGGCACCTTTCTGTGGTACATTGAACACAGATTATATAAAAATATGTATATTACTGGAAGCCACATGCTTTTGAAAATGAAAATCAGCTTTAAAATATTCGACAATTGCTCAAAGTATTACCAAGTTCCCTTTGCACCTAGAAGAAAATTACCAATAAGATTATTTCTGCAAATGTTTATCTCGACTAAGATGAAGAAGATAGAGGAATAAGAGTTCGTAAGAATAGCACAAGAGTAGTGAAAGTCATGCGAGTGTAACAAATCAGATTTTTAATTTATTGAAACAAAAATATCGTTAATTCCTGAATTACACTCATAATACCATATCTCTTGTGGAGTATTTTGTTAATATTAGCAGTTTATATCATAGATAAATTAGAACACTCCATATAATTTACATTGTATTACGTTACACTGCCAAAAAGTGTTTATCAATGCCCCTTATACCTTTGCCGACGACGTTCGAGCTGTAACTTTCAAAATGACTTGCTTCATAATTCACTGCCCATCATTGAGAATCACATGCATATAAGAGCGACTAGCGTTTTTTTTGGAAATCACAAATTTCTAGTTCATAATTTCTTGCTACCAATAGGGTTAGAATGGGCAGACTAATTAATATCCGTGCAGCAGGAGCCATGGCTAACAAGTTAATTAAACGCGTTCAGTTTCGTATCCAAACAAGAGTGTGATGGCAAACAAAGGCAATGTATTTTCCGCATCCCTGTTGTGTTTTCCAGCTATAATTACATCATTACCATGCTTGCCAACTCAGCATTCTCCTGCAGTGATGCCAGTGCAATGACTGACCTCTGTCTTTATGAACATAACATTTTACATGTGGGAATTGGTATACTTGTAGACACGATATCCGTGTTTAAAACGTTTAGCAAATGCTCTTTGATGTTGTATCCCCAATAACACTACATTCACTTCCAACTCCATTTTTGAAGGGCATCAGGGGAATTCAGTGGTCTCGTTTGTGGTTCTGTACTGAAGGTCTGGTGTTCAATTCCCGGCTCTGGAGTGGGGATGTTTTTGTGTTCACCCTATCCAAGCCTTAATCTCTGACTAGTTCATGTGGTATTCCCAAGCCCAATGCGGTTCGGAGACTACGGTAAAAGCTGCAAGTCCTCTCTTTCCACCACACCATCATCCTACCAACAGAAGTTACGAACTCCGCCATTTGGATGCCCCCAGATCAGAAATGGGTCAAATTTCCAACCCCTACAATCAAATATCCTAGATGTGATTTTTGAAAGTATGACTCCGGCAACATAACATTCGTGCTTAAGTTCTATGTAGCTCTTATAGCTGTGGGACCCTTAAAGGTACGTCATATAGGAACTCAATGTTTCTCTGTAAGCCCACTCCATATGTTCAAAAACTGTAGGTTATACGTTATAAGTGAACAAACAATTCAAAAGAGGCCTCAATCATCTTGCTAAAGTATCATATGTTTCCCATATTTTGAGTAAAATATCTTATATTTAAGAAGAATTACAAATCACGTTTTACGAATATTTAGAAGAACAAACATGGAAGTAAATGATATACCCTACCACTACAGTTTACAAACTATACAAGGACAAAGAAAAAAAAAATCTGATGCGTTGCACTCACATGACTTTCTCTACTTTTGTACTAACCATTCTTACGAACTCTTATTCCTATATCTTCTTCGTGTTAGTTAAAATAAAAATTTGTACAAATTATCCTATTGTTTATTTCCTTGTAGGTGCAAGGGGAATATTGGAATACAGTAGGCTTTGTGCGATAGTCAAATCTTTTAAAGCTTTGAGATTCCGTTCTCTTTGCACACGTAACATACAAAAAAATTAACAACGATGACCCATTTCACGAAAGTTCTAAGTTTTCCGAAACTCACGCACATGACAAGGAATATCTCCGAAATGGTTCACCCTACAAGAAAATTTATTGAGACATAAATTGTATCTACATTTTTTGTATCGTATGAGTTGGTCTATCTCTAACGGTTTACCTGTGCCCTAATGACCTAGTCGTCGACGGGCCCGTAAACCCCACTACTCACTCACTCACTCACTCTAACGGTTTACCAGTTATGCAAAGGTCGTCCAGAGTAAATACGACTACAGGGGCTATAGCCAGAAAATTCAAGATATACATTTCATTTGTCATAAAAATATCTCAAATATATGGCATTTTAATAAAAATCGTTAGAGCCATTTTCAAGAAAATCAAAATTTCCGAAAAATTTTCCATGTAAAGGGTAGTTTAGGGTGGGGCTATTTTCTTCAAAATCTTCGTGTCACATCCTTCAAAGACATTAAACTTAAATACCAACTTTGGTTTTTAACCGACTTTTCGTTCTTGAGTTATGCTGTCCAAAGGCTGACAGACTGACACACAGATTGACACACAGACTAACAGACTGACACACAGACACACACGGACCTTTTTCTAAAAACGCCTTTTTTGGATTCAGGGGGCCTCAAAACATGTATTTATGGTGAAATCTCGCCATCGAATTTTTGGGTGGAATACAATATCTACTTCCCCTACTTATCAGTAGAGAAAGTAAAAATGTTTTTTTTTTTTTTTTTTTTTTTTGATTCAGGGGGCCTCAAAACATGTATTTCCGGTGAAATCTCGACATCGAATTTTTGGGTGGAATTCAATACTTCCCCTACTTACCAGTAGAGAAAGTAAAAATACTTAGTTTATATGCATAAGTCGCAGTTATGTAATACTTTTTAGAGCATATCACCACTAATTAAGCCCTGTATTCAACTGTTATTAATTGAAAAAAGCAGGCCTGGTGACTGTTAACGATAATAAAGTGCTTTAACAATCAACGCAAAATCATAAGTTTTGTTAAATTGCAGTGTCATTAAACGACCATTGTTTTGAACAATACTACAACTCCTAATTTAGTTAGCAATATTTAAATATTTGATTTCACTGTAAACGCAGTTGAAGATATATTTAACAATTTTTTCCTTAAAATTATATCCCACCGCCTTCTTGCAGCTGCTGCTGATGTCATGTTTATCATGAAATGTTCACTGCAATGAAAAGCTGGTGGGTGGAGACTCTTTAGCACAAAGTTTCCTAGAAATAATGACCCGCCCTCCTAAAAGCTTAGTGAGACAACTCATAGCTGTGTAAACCGAATTGCATTCAAGGGGTGGATTTCAGCATTGCAGCGGTTAAATGATCATAGTTACTACCAAAAGGGCAGACAATATTTTGAGAAGGTCTTTACGGCTCTAAAGAAATTGTGCTTGATAATTTGGTGGATACGCGGAGTTTTCAAGTGAAATTCTTTTAGAATTGTTTTTTGATAAATAAACTCAAAGAAAATGTATGTGTGTAGAAGTCAGAGATCTTTTAAAATACTGCCAAGCAGGACCAATCCGTTTTTTTTTAATTAATCCAATTCAAAGAGTTGACTAAATCTATAAATCTAGAATTTTTTGAGTACGTAGTATCTTGTTTAATCCCACGGATACTTGCATACCTACCAGTACAAACATTAGAAACGTGGAATTTAGAAGTATTGTATACTTTTTACCCCTGTAGTGTAACAAAAATGTGAGAAGAGCATACAACATACCTTATAAACAATTCCAAAGAGTGTTTTGCTTTCGAATATGGAGAAGTGAAATGTAATTCAGCTGCCAAGAGTTGTCAAAGGCTTATGATGTGCTAAATATACATATGTTTACATATGTCTAATAGGAGCATTAAATCATTGCTCACTTACATCCCCCAAGTTTCCAAAAAGCTTTTAATTTCCTCAGTTGCAAAAAGGAATATGACTACGGCATTTAAGGTACATTTTCTCACGTATAAGAACCATCCAGAACATTGTCAGTCATATTTTCTTCAATTTTCCTCTTTATTAACATATTTTGCGCTTTACTCCTCTAGGTTTTACTTCATATTCCTGCTTTTGTTTTCATTTTCTATATCTCTTGAAATGATCTTATTAGTTTATGATTCAACGAATATATACCATATGCTCAATGCTTAAAAGCATAAACAAGCTAATATTGAAGGGTAAAGATTTGAAATAAGGGTTAAACAACATCATCAGAAACTTTCAGGTTGACTGATTCAAATTCCCTTCTCTCGTTCCCCTTAATGTTAGCATGACCCTGTAACTGACTCGTGCAAATATGACGCATATTTTTGTAAAATAAGTCCCTAATAGTAACAGCAACCATTTTAAGAAGACACTACTTCTCATTAAGTTACAGGAGAGCAGTTTGAAAATCGTTATATAGGTGAGCACTGAGACGTTTGCTTGTGCATCACTGAAATGCTTATTTTAGGGCCAGAAATTGTGCTTGAAATATAAAGTAGAAATGCAGACATACAATGCAGAGAGTAATTTGACGCTTACTTGTCCTTGCCAGAAGCGACGCTGAATTTTCGTCTACTGCAATTTACAATGTCATATCGATCACACCTTTCGGAATACAGAGCACAGATGCAATTGTCACTTGGGTCTTGCAGTCACGTGCCCCATTTGGTAGTTTACTTGCGTCCAGGATCTACCTTGCATAGGTGGCATAGAATTCCATAGGTATGTTTCGTGTTTACTTTTTCTACTACGGATGATGTCGAGATTTCACCGGAAATATATGCTTTTAGGCCCCCTTAATAAAAAAGGGCACTTTTAGAAAATGATTTTTATTAAAATGCCATGTAGTGGTACTTACTCTGGATGACTTTTGCATAACCGGTAAACCGTAAGAGATAGACCAAACCTTACTGCACAGTAAATGTAGATCTTGCTAAAACACACAATTATGCCTTATTTTCGTAGAATGAACCATTGTTATTTGTGTGAATTTTGGGAAACCTATACTTTTGTCAAATGGAACATCGTCATTCATTTTTATATGTTGACCGTGCAAAGAGAACGGAATTTGGAAGCTTTAAAAGATCATTGTCACTCAAAATCTACTGTATTCCCATATTCCCCTTGCACCTACAAGAAAATAAACAGTAAGATAATTTCTGCAAATGGTAATCTCAACTAACACGAAGAAGATAGAAGAATAAGAGTTTGTAAGAATGGTTACTAGAGGAATAGAGAAAGTCATGTGAGTGCAACACATCAGATTTTTTTTCTCTTGTAGGTCTTGTAGAAGCTTCTTATACTCATCCGTAGCTGGCAGCAGTAGTACGTACCGCGGATTTTCTATTAAAACGTCTCCATGGTAAGTTCATATACCAGTCGTGATCTGGTACAGCATGTCTGCCTCGCGTCCAAGAGGTCACGAGGTTTTCTTTTATCCTGAGAAGACGAATGTCGAGTAACTAAAGGTCCTATGGATCTCGAGCTCATTTGAGCATCATTTCACCCGTTTCATTCATTCGCCGTCCGATATGACACTACGCTGGTAAAAGAAAGAAAAATTCTGCTTGTAATACTGTTCAATAACATGTCAGCAAATAAACCTTGCACTGAAAAATTCTTGATTTTCTTCATAAGTTATTAAGGTATATCCTTAGTGGCGTTTCTTTATTTATGTTATATTAAAGATATCAAGCCGTCAGTGAACATGAAGATGTTAATTTCAATGAATGGCACCAAAAGCATATATCCTTAATATGCTCTTTTTGAAATAAATTGCGTTAGAGCTACGGCACTTTGGAATTAAATCGATTTACGGAATAATATTCGCGAGAATACCAAGAAAGACAAAAAGAGAGAAAAAGAGTAACTGTCCGGCAGGGAAACAACTGAAAATTTAAGTAAACTCAAGGATATCTATTCCGAATTGGTCATTTTCTACATGAGTGTGTGATTAAACTCCGACAGTTGATTGAAAACTAAAAGCCAAAGGGAATTGTTGACTTGACTGTTACACAGAGAAACAAGGAAACCATATTGTTAACAAACGCTTTACGTTCCTCAGGGAAGAAGCTGGATTTCCAAAGCGGATTAGAAGTGATCCCATAAGGTCCACTGTTTAAATGTTTCCATAACACCAGCAAAATGGAAACAGTTCAGTTGCGCGCTCTCCAAGGTGTAATTTGTGAACACGTACTGCTCTCTAGGCAATATTACATCTTCCACAATTTTATCCCAATGTCTGAAATGTTTAACCTATTCTCCACAGTACAAAATAGGAACCGTCACTATGTTATATTTAAATATGTACAATCAAGTACTTTGATGTAATCCTTTATAAGATCTGTAATTGTAAAAAGTCGTCCACCACGAGCATGCTAGCCTCCGGTTCCCGTGGTCGTGGGTGCAAACCCGGCGGAGGGCGATTCACTTTTTCAGGCTTCCTTCGGAAGGGAAATAAAGGCGGTGATCCTGTGTTCTAAATTTACGGCACGTAAAAAAACTTCAAGCCTATTTCAGTTTAAAGATATTCAACAGATACATTTGCATAAATCGTGTCAAGTACAGCGTAATTGCTTCATGTTCAATCAACCCGTTGTTAAAAAAAGCTAAACTGGTTTTACTTTCTTGCTCTATCAGTTATATTTCAATATAGGGGCTAGAAACATTCTATGCGTAACGTATATAACAAAGCTGTAGATATCTCGGAAATGAACAATCTAGGAGTAGGAGTAGATACCTATTCATCATCATCGTCGTCATCATCATCATTGTCATCATCATGATTATTTATTATTATTATTATTATTATTATTATTATTATTATTATTATTATTATTATTATTATTATTATTATTATTATTATTATTATTATTATTATTATTATTATTATTATTATTATTATTATTATTATTATTATTATTATTATTATTAAATTACAAGTATATAATATAATAGTAAAATCTACTGTCTAATATGGAGCTGAGAAATAGAAATTTAACAAAAAATTAGTATCAAACCTTACATCGATGGAAATGGATTTTCTTAGGTTAACGAGATGTTCAAGGTTGGAAAAAATAAGAGAATGTTATAAGAGGAAAAATGAGTAATAAGAACTCAATATTAGACTGTGTAAGACATAAACAGCTGAATGAAGATAGAAGAATGAATGAAGATAGGTTACCGAGAAAGATTTTGGAAAGGAGTCCACTGGTAGAAGAAGAAGAAGGAGAAGAAGAAGAAGAAGAAGAAGAAGAAGAAGAAGAAGAAGAAGAAGAAGAAGAAGAAGAAGAAGAAGAAGAAAAGGAAGACCTCGAAATTCGAGGATGTGGGAAATAAGAACTGGGATGAGAGCAAGAGGACTGGAAAAAATGGAATCTATGGGTAGGCTTGAGTGTAGAAAGTGCAGAAAGATATGTAAACATTGAACTCTGTATACAAAAAATATAATAATAATAGTAATAATAATAATAATAATAATAATAATAATAATAATAATAATAATAATAATAATAATAATAATAATAATAATAATAATAATGATGATGATGATGATGATGGTGGTGGTGATGGTGATGGTGATGGTGATGGTGATGGTGATGGTGATGGTGGTGGTGGTGATGGTGGTGGTGGTGGTGATGGTGATGGTGATGGCGATGGCGATGGCGGTGGCGGTGGCGATGGTGATGGTGATGGTGATGGTGATGATGATGGTGATGGTGATGGTGATGGTGATGATGATGATGATGATGATGAGTGAGTGGGTTTAAGGGCCCGTCGACAACTTGGTCATTAGGGCCCCTGATGATGATGATGATGATGATGGTGATGATGCTGCTGATGATTAATAATAATAATAATAATAATAATAATAATAATAATAATAATAATAATAATAATAATAATAATAATAATAATAATAATAATAATAATAATAATAATAATAATAATAATAATAATAATAATAATAATAATAATAATAATAATAATAATAATAATAATAATAATAATAATAATAATAATAATAATAATAATAATAATAATAATAATAATAATAATAATAATAATAATAATAATGCACGAAAGCATTGATAATTCACAAAATATTATAATACATAGTAGGCGTGTAATAAATTCTGAATCTGTATCTATGGAAATGTGCAAACTTATTCAACATTAATTTACCTTGTCGATTCCCAGTCTTGGAACATATGTAATCTTGCCACTCTTCCCCTTGAAGATTCCAATCAGCTATAGTCGAGCCTACTGACGGTATTAGGGTTTTAGATGTAGGTATTTTGAGAAACAATAGGTACCTTAATATGTCACTTGTTCTTTCTTTTCATCTAACAGTTCTTTTCACAAACCAATCGATATTTTGCTATGTGACGTTTCTTAAATGCTCATGAACGCACGGAAAAATGATGTATATAGTTAGTATAAACTAACCACCTCATGGCACGACTTTCTGTGTGGTGTGGGGTCATTGACTCTGCATAAAGTATTCCAATTGAGTTGCAAGACAACATTCGTTACCGTGAGGCCTGTCTAGTCGGTGTTACGTCTTTCGCTTCACTCTCTCGGAAAAAATAAACACACATGGTTTGTGTGTGTCAAGCCTTCTAGGAAGTACTAAGCAACTTGAAAACATTACTGTTCATAAATAACATTATAAGGCTCAACAATGGAAGCAGATATTAACATAATCCTGAGCACTACATATATCTGCAACAGCTCTTCTTGATTTTCTCCTTATTTTCTTATTTTTCTTCCTCTTCTACTTGATGGGCTCACATTTATCATATTTCAGCTTGTACATTTTAATTTGATAATCGGAGTCCTTAGGGACATGGTACACTCAGTTGACAACAGAGTGAAAATCATTGTAACTAACCGAAAATCCGACATGTTGAATGTATGGCATGCCAACAACACATGCATGGGAAACCGATATATTCCTTAGCTATGATCGCCCAAGGGAAGGTGGATGTAGGATCGCTCCCAATTAAAAAGGTGGGGGAGGAGGAGATCACGAATGGGAATTAGAGAAAATGACTCAATTTAAGAACTTCTGTGCCAGTTTTCAACCAGGAGCTCGGCAAAGGGTATGGTGGCAAAGGCTTGCGACGCTTAAGACACAACTGTTTATGGTGCTGCATCCCAAGTAGCATGATAAACAAAGGTAGCATGTTGATCAAACTTTTGTAAATTTCCTATTCCTTAGAATTCTAAGACTACGGGACCAGTTACACTCAGTGTAACGCGCAAGAGAGGTATTGAAAATATGATGCAGTAAATTCTAACTATATTCTTCAGCATTCTCGGCAACATCTACTTGGATTTACCCACAGAAGTTTTACCAACAGCATCTAATCTTTTCAGAAGTCATGAACAATATGCCGTTATAGAACAGTTACACAATTTGTTCCATTAACGGTATGTTCATTGTTATCCTACAAATTATTCATGATATACCTTATTTTTACATCTATGCCCTGTTAATGTTTACATTCTTTCACAGAATAATTTCATTAAATCTTGCTGGTGTTCAGGTGTAAAAAGCAGACGATGCACACGACCTTAGAGAAACAAAAGAACGAGTGCGAACATTTAAAAGTTAAAGGCTTATAACGTTGCAAAATTCCTACAAATAACGGTGAATATTTTAAATTGAAATGTTCCTCAGCAAATGTTGATTACATAACTTCATGTCTCTTAGGGAAGATTGTAAGTAAGCATGGGTAAAAAATATCAATTTTGTGTTTTTTGCTGATTTTGCAAGTTTAACCCTTTTTTATCACAATCTACTCTTTTAACCCCTAAAAAACGTGCCAGAAGTGTCCTTAAAATAAATTTAACTCTCCAAGGACGGATATGAAGAAAAAAATTACATATTCGTTAAATTGTTTTTAAAAAAAGTATGGAAATAATGTCTATGTGATATAAAATGTTTGTACATTTAAAAACGCATCGATTTATACGTGTACAAAATTCCATACTTCTAGAGTGAACAGCTTCACTGGAAAGTGGAGTTAAACTTCTTAAAATTATCATTGCAAGTATAAAGCTTACAACCTCCCCTAATTTTGATTGAGGCTTTTCTGAAACTTATTTAACTGCATACATTTGTCCCATTTGCTGAAAAACCACTTCTTCTAGAGTAATGAAACTTTTACCACTCATTTCAGGGCTATTTGTGGTGTTACCGTCTTTTTCTTATAACACTATCGTTAAAATCATGGATGCTAGAAATTTTTGTTATGAAAAATGGGTGGAAAAATAATATATTCATTATAATTACTTTTAAAATATGAATCAACATATCTATGTAATATAAAAAGTCTGTATAATTAGAAAACATTGATTCATATGTGTACCTAATTTCACACTTCTAGAGTAAACAGTTCCTCTGAAAAGTGGAACTAATCTTCTTAAAATTAAGATTGCAAGCATAGAGCTTACAACCTCCCCTTAAACCAGTGATTCTGAGCTTTAGGCCCAGCTGTTTTACTCTGAATAATTCTGCACCCTCTGCATAGTGTTATAATAAAAATAACGGCGGTGGCGGCAGTGGCGGTGGCGGTGGTGGTGGTGATAGATCAGTACGCGGTAATGTAAATCCGATTTGGTAAAAGTGGCTATTCCTGCTTGAGAATCGCTGCCCTAAAGAAATGTTTTGTTTATTTATTAAAGCTTCTTACTTTGATAAAATTAAAAGTAAATATTCTAATTTTTATGAGCATATCTCAAATACATAATATGTTAATAGTATTGTTAAAGACATATAAAATAAATCTTAAATGTACATAATTTCACCCTCACGTAAGAAGAAGTACTGAATTTCTTGTTAATGCTAATGTTCGATTTTCAGCTAAACGTTCTTAGAGCGGTGGAATGATGCACATATACTCCAATTGAAGACGCATAATTGTGGTAAAACCGAATTTAAAATTCTATCCATTAAATACAATATCCTTTTTCCACATTAGGTATGCCGCATCAAAAATAGTACATATCCAGCGGAATTACCCTGTACTTCTATTTGGTAATCTAACCTGTAGAAAAGTTTGGACAAGTACTCAAACTTCACACTGCAGTCATTAGGTTTCAATAAAGCGTAGTTTGTGGTATTAAATCAAGCATGCAGTAGACAGTGAACAAGTTATAGTACACATTAAATTTGATATACACAGCGCAAAACTTCTCCACGAGGAGTTTCCCTTCTGGTTTAACTCAAGAAAGACCCACCCGCGCCTCGTATACTTAGATCGTAAATTATGCACTCACATCTCCTTGACATTCCCTTAGGGCTGTACAAACATACATTCATTTCGTACATTCAAAATCAACTCTCAGATACGTATACAGAATCAAACGTTTGAAAACTGCAATACCTTGTGTGTCTTCAGTCTTCCTGAGAAAGGCTTACTTGAATACGAAAGGGAGGGGGGGGGGGAGGTTATAAAATCATTAAAAATAGAATATGCACTTTGATAAATTCTCCTTCGTTTCTTTCCCCATAAAACCATAGTAAGTTATACAAGACTGGGACATCCAAATTACTTTGAAAATCCCGTTGTAGCTTATTTAGTTGTTCGAATGTTCCCAAAATGAGTACAAGTAAGGTTAGTAAAACAAATGGTAGAACCACATGTACTATATTAGCTTAACACAGTGAATATTCCTTTTTTAAATTGGTTTCTTAGCAGCCTTAACTATTGTTTAAATTTCAAAAGATCCGAAGTGGTTCTGATACTTCTGACTTAATGACTGTCAGAATACAATAATCATGTCAGTATTACTGGTACATTAATTTCCTTGTTGCTTACTATGACCTAACAATTGATATCAGAGATGCACGGAATTCACGTTTTAACACTTCCCTTAAACCATGCCCTCTTTGATATCTGCAATAAACCCTATAACTCTACAACACTGGTACCTACGCAAAATTGTGAAATATCGAAGATATTACTTTACTCGGACTTGTAAGAATTCAAGTTTTCAAAAATGTTCTTCGGCTGGAACATTCCTTTAGATGTAAATGCGCCATTTTTTCTCGCATGAATAGGGCGTTTGGACAGCCCTGCAGACCCATCTATAGATATCGACCACTCAATTAGTGCTCCTGGCTCCTCCTACTACTGCTACTACTACAACAATAACAACAACTACGACTACTATAGCTACTACTGCCTATTACCAACACTGCGACTACTACAGCCATTACGACTACTACCATAACCCATACCACAACCACTATCACCTTCACCATCACCATCACCACCACCACTACAACCACTATCACCATCATCACCTTCACCACTACCACCACTATCATGACCATCACCACCACCACAACCACTATCACCACCATCACCACCACAACCACTATCACCACCATCACCATCACCACCACCACAACCACTATCACCTTCACCATCACCTTCACCACCACCACTATCATGACCATCACCAGCACCAGCACCACAACCACTATCACCACCATCACCACCGTCACTACCACTATCACCACCACCGCTAGCACAACTATCACCACTACCGTTACCGTCATGCCACCGTTACCGTTATCACCACTCCCACTGCTACCGCTGTTACTGATTCTGATACTACTGCTACACTATACCTCTTTCTCGCTAAAATTATATTTTGAATCATTGGCGACATTAGTAGTTATGATAAACTGCAAATAGCCAGAGGAGAAATAAGCCTCTTTTTATGAATAATTCGTAACATTGCTACAAGAATACATGAAACTGCACTCTTGGTGGATACGAATCTTTGCAATGAACTTTTATCAACTGAATTATTAAAACTGGTTAGTAAAGCTCTTAATTACATATTAAAAATCTGTCTTAGACAACTGCAAATATTGGATTTGTGTTGGACGAGTTTACAGCAGCCATACTAATGTTTATTTAGGATTGGTACACGTACATTGTAAGCTATTGCAGTGTTATATAAAGTTGACTTAGCAACGTTTCTAACAATAGGAACGTTAGAAAACTCAATAATATACTGCAAACTACACAAACACCTTATGGTATCCTCAAGTCTGGAAAGTTCAGCTTTCTGTAAATTATAAGATTGAAATATTCTAGTTTGATTTAGTTTAGTAACATGCTGCACACACACGTATCCAACATGAAATAATAATTATGAAAATTAAGATTAAGATCTCACTTTATTTTCCAGCATGCAATTACGCTTAATATATTGCCTGAAAATTACTCAAATTCATGCATTTTAACATGTTTTATTGGTGCAGGCGTTTTATTGGTCCCTTATGTCTTTAACTTCGCGACAGAGTTAGCGATCTTATAATATACTCTATGTCTAAGTATTCCACTTTAATTTTAATGTTGAATGACGACTGCAGTTATGTGATCATTGAACCGACATTCCCTTTAGGCTCCAAGACAAATCAGCTGACAATCGATCTTCATTTAATGCTCATTGACAACATGAGGTGACGCAGGCTGAATCGTATATACTAACGGTTGCTTTCAATTGTCCTCAATTGTTCCATTGATCATTGCATTTTCTGCATTAGGACACCTCATAGGCAGATTATAATTACAGAAGCTCTACGAAACTATTAATTACTGAACATGTTTCTTTATTTGACTGAATAATATTCCCTATGATGTAATTCGCAATGTAAGTACCTAAATACATCCAACTTGTCACAGAGTTCTTAACTTTAGAATAAAGATAATTATCACTGCTTTCGTCACAACAGAGTAATGAAACACTGCTAACGTGCGTGACTAAAATTCGGGATGTCCCAGCTTCGAGCCTCCGCGACCGCTCACTGTGATCTATGGGTTTTCCGACTCGCTGATATAACCGCGAACTAGGTATCGGCGATGTTTCTGGCAATCCATGTTTTGTGAAGCTTTTTGTAGAAGCCCGGTATTCGAAACTGACTCGACCTGTCTGAAATCGGGCTTTGATCTTAGCCGACATGGTCGCGCATTGCCTAGCAACGTAGTGGTGTGAGGTGGCTGGACTTCAGCCTCCTTCGATGTGCTGCCGTTCCGGTATGCAAACATGAAACACCCAACGCCTAAATAAACGGGAAGAAATTGGGACATCGAAGCACTTTCAAAATTCAGAAAGGAATTTAAAGAGTGGCTGAATAGTCACAGGTATATTAACGGATTGAAACCTTAACTTTTCTAACTTGCGGTCTTCCATTTCTTATAAATACAGTTAGAGGATATTTCATTGTAGGTGTAAGTAGAACACATTAAGCTAAAATGGCAGTAAAATCCTTTTAAAATTGCTCACAAAGTGAAGCGTTTTAAATTCCTCTATTCGCATGAGCACTAATGAAGAAAATAAGAAAAAAGGTAAAGAAAAGGAAACTTCCACTTGAGCAAAGGAGAACGTATTTGATACATACACACACACACACACACACAAACACACACACACACACACACACACACACACACACACACACACACACACACACACACACAGCAAATGATATCTTGGAAATGTTTCCGCTATGAACAACTTTCATGTAACATATTGTGTATTTTAACAAGATCTATATTTCGTATGTAATAAGCTTCGGTCTGCATCTTAAAGATAAGCAATTATACAAAAGTTATTGAGACTGAATAGAAGTTTACAGGCTATTTCCAGAACATTCAACATATGCATTTTATATTTCATGTAAGAACATACCTTAAACATAAAGCGCTAAGCAGACGAACCAAATTTCACGTATTGGAAAACTGTGCCTACCCTGTATTACTCTATGCGTATCAGACATGGCCACTAACAACACATGAGAAAACCAAAATCAAAATACGCCAACGAAAGATGCAACGCAAACTTCAGGTGCTATTTTTCAAAGGCAGAATCTCTACTGTGAGAATAAACCAGTTGTCCCAGATAAAATACCTAACATAATGAGCCACAAGATTAAAATGGAAATGGGGAGGCCACGTATCGAGAGTAAAAGACAACAGGCAGACATAGACTACTATGTGGGAACTCCGTATAGGAAAACGACTACAACGAAGACCGAGACACAGATGGAAGCATATAGGACAGCGGTGTTCGCGAGTAGTGAGAGGAAAAAGCGATTGGAAATCCTTAGAGGCATATCTGTGTAGAAACTAAATAGTGAATAGTGGGCAATAAGCATGCGGAACACCTAACGTGAAGTTGTCACCACATTAGTACAAATCAGCTTTCTCTTTTAATAGGAGGCCATTGGCCTTCACGACTCATTTTAGGCTATTTCCAATTTCATTTCATTTTCATTTAGTGAGAATGAATGTATTTAAAATCCGGACGAATAGAACATAACATAATTGATGTAAAATCACCATGTTAATTTATTTAATTTGGATTGTGCCCGTTAAGCTATGGTTGGACAAAACCTCATAAGTCATAACTAAACTTTCATAAATAGCATTTTCACAAAATTTGTACTCATATCTGCTTTTAATTTTTCTGCTGATCAAACGTATCTGTGCATCAAGTTCATACTAATATGTTAAATACTTCCTAATAAGTTTTGACCATGTATATTGTGCTACGTTTTATTTAGGTTTGCAGAAAATGGCTAAAACAAAATCTGTTGCCAATTCTAATATTATTTTGCTTCAGTTTCCAGAGAAAAAGAATACTTTCCTTTAAATAGAGCATTATTGATGTAAAAGCAAAAATTTGATGTTTTAATTTTTTAGTATTCCAAATAAAACATACCAATATGCCCATTATTCACTGGCACTCTTCCGTAAACAGAAACGTACCTAATGCGGGGCACAATGCACCCAGAGGATAGCTCTGTCCTCATGTGCTTTAATTTCGCTCTCCAGGCGTTCATTTTGCTCTATAGGTTATATAGACACATCTACAGCCTGCAATTGGCAACTTGAGAGGGAATGGAAAGTGGTTTTGTACGAATCTGTCGCTCATCCCACCCAACGCAATTAAAATAATCGATATTCAATAGCCAATCTCGGTAGGTAATATGCTACCCTAAAATCACCACCTTAGCCGGCGGGTTGATCGCTTCCTGGCTCATTCCAATTCGATTTCTGATGAAATTTCCCTCTTAGCCATTTCAAGGACTCATTCAGCACAATACAAAGCAATGCTCTGGTTAGCTATTCTCTTCGGCATTCACGCCGAAGTTGTGAATAGTCAATTACCACTCTGAGGAAGGGCAGTACAAGACCGAAATAGCATAGTTTACATAGACATTTCTGCTGTAGTTTTAATTGGTGTTTCCGTGCGCGCGTGTAGGTGTGTGTTGAGTCCTTAGGGATATTAAGACTGAGCTCATAAAAAGTAGTGTAAGAATGCATTGAGAAATTGATCAAGTATAAGGTAGTTCTTGAAACTCACTCATTCTACAGAGGGATGAACGTGGCTCTGAAATAATCGGCTTACATAGGTTCATTTTTTCTTTGACCACAATTTAAAAGATCCTTAATACTTAATTTTAGACCGCAAGAGGCTAAGAAACACTTTGTTCCTCCAAAATTATGTAACGCAGGCATAAAAAGCTGCTCGAAACTTACTTCAAAAGCCAAGTATATTATGATCTGTCCCCTCCTATAGTTTGTAATTCACTTCTTGTCTCTCTATGTAAACCTGTGAAAGTACAACTTGTCGTTCCGCTTCCTTTTGGCTCCTTTATTAATAGCTATCGCTGATAGACACAATCCATAAAATACTCCAAAGTAAGCGGGATGATTACTGACATAATCAGCAATTGTGTTTGCCTACAAAAGCACAGGTTCATTTTCCAAAAAGGTATTCCATTTGCAGGACGTACTGTTGCTTAATTGATTCTTATTAGTGAGTGGAAATAAAATTCAGGACGTTATAATGCTAGTGAAATGTTTAAATTAGATCTTTTACAACTTAAAATTATTACCATTTAATAATATGGTAACTAAAAGCTCTCTGAAGAATGGTTTGTAGGCAAGTATTTCCTCTGGGGATTGAAGAGAACAAAATCTATGCTTTACTGAAGTGACAAAATCATGCTTTGACGTAAGGTTCGACGCTCAACAAAGGACGGACGGGACCAAGCTACTTCACACCACATGCCGTGCTGGCGAGTTGGCAAATCCGTTCACGACCAGGCTGCCTCGCGGGACTGCTGTATGTACGTGACTTTTAACAATCGAGACGGCAGAAACAGATGGAGTGTTGAGAACGTTCCCGAGGCTTCTGTCTGTGCCATTTCTGGTGCACGTGTGTATGAGGAATCGAGAAATGCACTATGACGTCACTCTCAGTACTAAGGACGCCTTAGAACAAATGTAGAGTGAGTTTTAGAGTTCAATTAGGGACATAAGTCGGTCAGCGTAGTGTGAGATATCTGTGCGAAAGTTGAAGAAAGACACTAGAAGAATTACAGTGGTGAGTTGTCATAGCCCGAAGAACTGTAGACTGTGCTAAAGATGAGAAGAAAACTGTGTATCTCTGAAGTGACAGAAACGTAACGTGGTTTTGTTTGTCACAATACTTATAACGAAATAACCCATGTTTTGATTCTACGCTGGTTACGATAAAACGTAGGTATGAATAACCGTTTCAGGAGATTTACAAGTTTGGTTATCAGTGTAGAAGACATTCATTTGGCGTTCCTGTCGCCCTTCATCCGAAGTATGGTAGCAGGCTTTTCTTATACCTCCCAAGTTGCGAAAGTTACGCCGTGGATCCCATTCAGCCAGGTCAAGTTGTGATATTTTAAGATACTGCTTCGCCTTCCTTTGACACACTTTAACGTTTTATAACAGTATTTAATTGCTACGTAAATAATACGAAAACCAAACTGAATAAATCAATTCGGCGTTGGGGTAATGTTTTCTGTGGAACCTATCAATAGTTAGCAATTCCTTTCTCCCTTGCTGCACTGACTATGAATCACAATGGACTGTTACCACTTGGATGA
This sequence comes from Tenodera sinensis, assembly GCA_030765045.1. Lineage (NCBI taxonomy): Eukaryota > Metazoa > Arthropoda > Insecta > Mantodea > Mantidae > Tenodera > Tenodera sinensis. The sequence continues at coordinate 1,290,086 of JAUKNM010000042.1, forward strand.
GCAATTCCACGGAGGGCTTACCTAGTGTATGCACTTGTTGGCGTGGCGGTTGCTAACGAGGACTAAGTGAGAATCATTAAGTAGGGCAATGCTACACGAGCCATCACTGTTGTCCTGGCAACGCTAATGTTCCGTAACAAATAGTTTCTCAGTGAGGTATAGGGGAGCCCAAACATCGTTCAGTTGTGGCGCGAAAAACCATGTTTTCCTAGCTTCCCAATTCCAACTCTGTGTCCACCAAACTGATATTGCGGCTCGTAAATACGCGTGTAATTTTCCTAAACAGACACAAAACATGACAATTATTTGCTGTCTTATTTAACTACTTCTGTATGCTAATCTCTGTATATACTCCTTTTGGTCTAACTATTGTTTTATAATTTCAGTTTCAATACTATGACATTTATTTTCATCTCTCAAAAAAAAAACTGGTATTCTTAATACCTTTCAACTTGGTGTACTTGAATTATAATAAGATTCCGGTTTATTTCTTATTTAAATATTGTTCGCTAATTTAAGTAGCCCCAATAAAAATAAAGAGCTAGTTATTTTAAAGCTATATTTTATGGCAATAGATATCAACCTAGTCATTCCAGCGTCATTATATCTGGTAAAACAGTAATGAATGTCTTCCGTTTAGGTTAGTTTACATACGGCAACAATGAAGGAATTGTAATATTAACTATTTGAGAATAAGATAAAAAGTAAAATTAGTTTAATTAACACCTTCCCTTGTGTTACAATCCAAGTATACAGAATGTTTAAGGCAGACCTCGCTGAAGCACAGATAGAACAACCTCTCTGCATGTTTGTATTACAATTTAAAAATTCATTTTTACATCATAATTTACACTGAAGTTATGATGTCACAACAACAGGTTAATAACTGACCACGCACACGCACGCATTTAACTAAATCTTCCTTGTGCGGCATTAGACATTTAGCTATTTGATCTTAGGTATGAATGTCCTTCTTGTTTGTGCTTATCGAATGTTAAATGGTACAGCGGTCACTTTATTAAACGTTTAAATAAAATGTTTTACTTTGGTAAATAACATTTTTAAATATCGAATAAAGTACTTCTTTGGTATGTTTTTGCTGTACGCTTCGATAAGCATTTGAACCTACTTAGTTTCTACATTAAATGCAATAGTAGATATGTATATATTTGTTTATTTAATATTGAATCTCCTTGCAATATGATCTCTGTTTCATCTTCGGTATGCTAGGTTTTTAGTTACACTACAGTTATATGTATTATTTGCGATATGAGTCAGGAAGTATTTAGAAAATCTTCAGCTTCATTTACTGTTTCAATCAACTCTCAAAAAGTTAATATGGTGACGTATTGCAGAAATTAATCCTCAGAGGCATCAGAGACAAAGATCGCTGTTGCCAGACGCTTGCGCAATTCAAGTATATTTTTTAATTTTTTAAACCAGTCTACTTAACATAAAAGGAAGTGTTAAAAACGTTTGCAACGTACTCATCAAGATCTCTATCTGGTTTAATTACACGCCTTCCCACAGTTTATAAAGTTACTCGTGGGTTAATAATAAAACCTAAGTGCTACACATAGGATGTCTTAACACTTTTGAGCATTATATTCTCTCTCTCTCTCTCTCTCTCTCTCTCTCTCTCTCTCTCTCTCTCTCTCTAGGTCTGTCTCTGTCTAAGATTAAGCCAACACGTTCTTGGTGACTCAAACGAGAACACATTTTTCTGTTAGAACAGAGGAAAAAGAGCCCTTAGGAGCAATTTCATTTAAACATGTATACAAAGCAAACAATTGGTTGTAACAGTAACACTTTAACTATCCACTGAAGCAGCGGTAGCAGATGAAGTGACTTCCTGCTCTAAAATACCTACATTTTATTACAGTGAACGCAGTTCCGCTTGTTTACTATAGCTGTACGTTGAAACCCTGCCAAAGATCTCAAGTATATTTACTCACTATAAATCGGTTGCCTTCTTTCACGAGACATTTTTTTTTCTACCGTCTCCGCTCCCTTTATTTCCTCTCGATGTATGAAGTGGGTCGTCTTGTCTAATTGAAGCCACTTCAGGTTCAATATTGACGAGAAGCGAATCTTGAGACGTTTTTATTATTTTTTATCGATGGCTCTTTTTAAAACTGCGAGCAATATCGAGAAGCTTCAGGGAGTATATTGCAGAGCAGATCCTTTATGTAGCATAAAAGGTTCCGTCACATATTCTGTTGTATAAGATGATAGTGACTAAAACAATAAAGTTTTGCTGTTATTATAATTATTGCAACATTGTTAATATCTTTATTATTGGCAGGATGGAATAAGTAAAACTACTTAATTTTTCTATCTTAAAACATACGAGCTGTAAATATAGAATACTCATTAAAATATAAAGCAAATTGTGATGTACCTAAGTTAATGTTTACTCCTAAAACGTGCCAGAACTTGTTCGTTTGCTTCCCTCGTGCATTAGACATTTATTTCTGTAGGAGTCTACATATATTGTCCGTGCTACCTTCTATTTGGCCTTTCAACATTTCTTATCCCTATTGCTTGTAATTATTAAAATTAAATAATAATTGCTCTCTATTCATTATTTTAATATGAGTTGTCCTCTTAGTTTTGCATACGTTAATTTTTTTAATTCAGATACACCAGTTGGCCTATTTTATCCGGCATTGGGTTAAGTAGATAACCCTTTGTGCGTTAAAAGAGTTGCAGAACTCAACGACGCGATCCCTATGAAGCGGGCGCTAGTGGCATGAGTAAACTATTGTCTAACATTGCGGATTACAGATTGTAAATTGCCGTAATGTTTCATTCGCATAATAGAGAGAGTTTATCCCTGGAAAACAAAGTCCCTCTAAGTAAAGAGGAAATATTCAAAGACTTGTTGTCCATTATCACTGGCTACATAGGATAGTTCAAGCTTGTTAACTACCTCACATCTCTTACAAGCAGAATAAAGTTCGTCCATGCTACTGGCACCCGCTTCATAGGAATTGCGTCGTCGAGTTCTGCAACCCTTTTAAAGCACGAAGAGTCATCTACTTACCCCAACACCAGATGAGACTGGCCACCTGATATATAATTCTTTTCTTATATCTTCATTACTTTTGTGGTTTGTTCTGTTCTATCCTGCTACTGCTCGTAGAAACCTTATTTCGCTTACTTCGAATCTCCCGTTTTGCTTTATTTCCATGTAGTAATTTTGGCACTGACATTACTTTATTACATTTTAATACTGTAATCTTTCTTACTTTATTTTTTCAAATAATGCCATTAAAATAGTCAGAAACATTCTTTTTCAATTGATCAAATTGTTTCTTATATTATATATTACATTCTAAATACTTATATTCGACCACTAACCTCAAATCTTATCTTCTATATCAGTTTTTGATCTTATACTTTCTTTTCTTTTGAAAGCCATCACTTTCGTTTTACTTAGAGAGATTTTCATTTTATGTGCTACTTTATTCGGAAGATAGGTTGACTTTTGAAGATTTTTTTCTGAATCAGGTATAATGACCTGACCATCTGCGAACATTATAGTTAATGCGTAGTCCTTTTTATTAACATTATTTGAATAAAAGGATATACTATTAACCCACTGTCTAGCAATTTCAGAGCAGTGAAGACATACTGCATCCTTGTCTTGCTTCTATGTGCTAATTCTTATGCGTCGTTTTTAATTCCTTTACTCCTTACAGTAAACAGGGTAAGCATTGTATTCTACTCAAAATTCGAAGACTAGATTTCACCAGAAATGTATGTTCTGAGCCCTGTGAATAGAAACAAAAATTAATAAAGGTTCATCTGTCTGTGTGTACGCGTGTATATGTGCGAGCCTATGAACATCATAAACACTGTTAGGTAGCTGTTTTGAGCTGTTTTAATCCAGTTCACACGCGAGTAACATTAAGAGTGTTTAGAAGTGCTTAGTTTTGTTTGAAGTGTTTTCGAAATGAATCGATTATAGTATACAGTACAACAAAGAGTGTTTATGTACATACAATAGGTATGCGCTTACATCAGCTTGTAGGAAAGTTGAAAGGTAACTTTTCTGTGTTTATTCCGGTAATTGTTAATGTGGCTTGACATTTGATTTAAGGTGCATGCATGTGTGATCGGGAGACGGGCCGTGCGCCTGCTAGCCAAGTTTTGTAGTAAACGTACTCTGCCATGAAATGCGTCATCTTGTATTTGCTTACTTCAGGTAACCCCAGAGTCAAATCAAAAGCTTTGGTGCTCTATTTGAGTGCATTGTGTATAGAACAGTGGTACATCGTATCTTAGATGCAATAATATATGAGTTGACTTACAGTGTTACATGTGCCCGTGTCAACAAAGCTGTGTTAGTTTGGTGCATTTCCTAGAAGACATAGCAACATATAAAACTTTAGAGGGTCAATCATTTCCTTCAGCACCTAACTTACTCACAGTTACTGTCGCCGGGTATCTGGAAGTGCTAAGCATGCTAAATCCTCAAGCTATATGTAAACTTTATGGAACCTGTGTTCATGAACAACAAGAACAACCAACAGGTCTGCGCACTTTCCTGAACCAGATTCTATTGGGATGCTAGAAAGGGTGAAGCAATGCATTTCCACATTCACCACATTTAATGTATCAGTTATTTTTGATTGGGGGATCTTTAAAGCATGCCGTACATTGGAGTAATCGTCTATTCTGGAGAATGGGTGAGAGAAATTACATCAAGTTTGCACAATTTTCGAACACCAAAATGGGTCATCCTTATGTATTTTGACCTGATGAATATGAATCTGACATTGGTTTCTCCATAGCACCCACAGTTTTTGTGTAAATGGTACTAATCACTGTCCAATTCTACTCGTTTCTTGTGATACTTAAACAATATGATTTGAGATCTGAAGCTTTCCTGGCGACGAACATATTGTAGACGTTCTCAACTTCAAGCCAGGTGATCCATCATCCTGAAGATGGGAGAAATGCACACTTCCGAAACGTCGATGACTCTTCCTCACTACACAACACCATAAAATACTAACGAGATATATCTTCATATATGTCTAAATTGTTTTTATACAATTGCTGTGCCTCTTATTTGTATAAAGGATCCTACTTCAATCTACATAAACGTTTAAAGTTGGACACGTACATACATTTAGCTTTTCTTATGTAACATCATCATTTCTTTGCTGATCCTCTGGTTTCTTCATTATCGGTATCATTAAATGCTCAATTCCGTTAATCACCTTGCCCCATCACTTCCCATTAATACTTAGATGTCAAATCGTCACCAACATTTTTTGCTACTGATTTTAATAATTTGCAGTGCCAACATTTCTGTCTGTAAGACTGATACCGATATGTATAGATACTTAAAGAAAGATAAATATTTTAAAATATTAAGCATTTAATAATAATAATAATAATAATAATAATAATAATAATAATAATAATAATAATAATAATAATAATAATAATAATAATAATAATAATAATAATAATAATAATAATAATAATAATAATAATAATAATAATAATAATAATAATAATAATAATAATAATAATAATAATAATAATAATAATAATAATAATAATAATAATAATAATAATAATAATAAGAATAATAATAATAATAATAATAATAATAATAATAATAATAATAATAATAATAATAATAATAATAATAATAATAATAATAATAATAATAATAATAATAATAATAATAATAATAATAATAATAATAATAATAATAATAATAATAATAATAATAATAATAATAATAATAATAATAATAATAATAATAATAATAATAATAATAATAATAATAATAATAATAATAATAATAATAATAATAATAATAATAATTAGTGTAACAATTTTAAATAAATACTAAATATAGAGAAAACGAACAAAGATAGCGTAGCCTCGCGTGGCTTCTCTTCAGAGAACAAAATGGACATTTAGTGAATAGTCTGTGAAAGGGCACAGAGGTACACTTTGTTTTCATGGTGAATTACCTAAAAACTAACGGACATAAAGTGATCACCTTAAACCGTATTTGCGTATGTGAATCACTAATAATTGGTTGGTGAATTATACGAGAATACATGTAATGGTCGGCAATATCTCCATTGAAAAAAGTAAAAAAAAAAACTTTTTCATTAAAAGACATTCAAAATTTGCCATAGTTTTGAGACCACTCATGCAAACCCAGACAAAGAGAATTTTCATCGCTCCTATCGACGGCAAAAGGGCTGGTTCAAAGGAACTTTTAGACATCGTTAGGTGGCAGAAAGCATTGTTGCTTCAAATAGTTGACAACGGTTGATCGACAACACTGAGATCCTCTTCGGGGTTCACATCAACAAGAAATAATATTTCTTCAAACTGGCGCACAACATATGGCTAAATAGATGTTATTTACATCCAAAATATATTGAAGTAAAATATATTGCTTCACATACAATTAGCTTTTCTTATGCAACATAATTGTTCCTTTGCCGTTAACCTGTTTTCATTCTCGATATCATTAAATGCTCATTTCTCTTATTTTCTCCATCACTTCCCTTTTACCATTAATACTTAGCTGTCAAATCGTTACAAACATTATTTGCTACTGATTCCAAGAATTTTCAGTGCCAACATTTGCCTGTAAGTTGTCCATAACTTTTCCCACCTCCACCCTCCTCTCTCTCTCTCTCTCTCTCTCTCTCTCTCTCTCTCTCTCCCTCTCTTTCACTCACTCTCCATACATAGCTGCTTATTTTTTGTCTCAATATTCCAATTTCTTGCACTACTTATTTGATTTGCGTTTGCCAATTTTTTCCCATTTGCTTACTGAGATGGAGGTATAGGAATAGGAGGGGGAATAATCGTAAGAAAACGAGAGAGGAAGGGGGGAATTTAACCAATAATACGAATAGAGCTCTGATCCTGCCAGGGAAAGCTTTATTTTTTGGATCACCTAGAAATATCTCACAAATTATTCCACACCGGATCGTTTGTGTGTTTTAAATATGATGTATGACTACTCCCTAAGCACGAGAAACAGAATCACTGAGATGGTGGACATGTGATCTGAGAGATAGCTCATCCATATTCCTTCCATGCATAAGCACAGGATTTCCATGTTGATGAAATATTCAAACTAGCTTACCGAGTAAGCCACTTTGCATGTGAGAATGACGTTAACTCAAAGAGCATCCATAAGTTTCCTCTTCAAATGAAATCAGGTTTACTTGAAACATAGTGGCACTGAATAGGTTAAACCACTTGTAGTTTTCGAATCCCTACACAATGTTAGCTATAGTCTTGTCTGTTATTTAAATCTAGTATACTGTTAAATAACAATTTTAGTAAAATTTTGTAGCCAAGATTTCCTTTTGTTACCTTTTCATTATTCAACAAGTAATTTCCAATTTCCGATAAATTTCGCGAACGTGATGGTGTCGAGAGAATTTAATTAAGGCAGAATAGAATCGCGCGCTATGTTTATTGACCGTGTGAAAATAATATATTATATGAATAATGCCTAAACAAATTATATAAACAATAAATGGCTTACTTTCAAATGCAAGAATTCAGGCCAAAATTATTCTCTTTAAAAGCAAAAACATATGTTAGTCAAAGAAAATCAAAACATTTATTATTACAGTTACTATTACTCTGTTACTGTTATTATTATTATTATTATTATTATTATTATTATTATTATTATTATTATTATTATTATTATTATTATTATTATTATTATTATTATTATTATTATTATTATTATTATTATTATTATTATTATTATTATTATTATTATTATTATTATTATTATTATTATTATTATTATTATTATTATTATTATTATTATTATTATTATTATTACTATTATTATTAATTATTATTATTATTATTATTATTATTATTATTATTATTATTATTATTATTATTATTATTATTATTATTATTATTATTATTATTATTATTATTATTATTATTATTATTATTATTATTATTATTATTATTATTATTATTATTATTATTATTATTATTATTATTATTATTATTATTATTATTATTATTATTATTATTATTATTATTATCATCATCATTATTATCATCATTATCATTTTCATTATCATTATCACTATCATCATTATCATTATCATTATGATTATTATTATTATTATTATTATTATTATTATTATTATTATTATTATTATTATTATTATTATTATTATTATTATTATTATTATTATTATTATTATTATTATTATTATTATTATTATTATTATTACTATTATTATTATCCTATTATTATTACTATCCTATTATTATTATCCTATTATTATTATCCTATTATTGTTATTATTATTTTTATTATTATTGTTATTATTATAATTGTTATCATCATCATTATTATTAGATTTATCTTAAGTTTCCTGAAGCGATAATTAAACCCCAGGTTGACATACACATCGCAAGCGTTCAATAAAATCATATTTTGGTGCATCTTCTTGTGACTGCTCTACATTTTCACAAACAGAGCAACGACCTTCGTGATCTTGGTGGGGGCTTATCAGTAGATTCTGCTCCAACTTAACTCACGTATGTTAGCCCACATTAATAGGAAGTTTTGGCAATGTTGATCAGTACCAGAATGTTGATCATCCAGTTTTGCAGTTTGCTGGATATACAAATTGTAGGTGAAATGCATAAATTGCGGGTGTATTCAGTAAACTACAGATAACCACCATAGACTACGATAGCACACAACACTCTGAACCAATTTGTAGTATAATGCTACAGTGTGACCCAAATATAAATGAACCACTTTAATGGGTCATAACTTTTGAATCAATAATGGGACAACATGCCACTTTGTGAGAATATAATACACAATTGGGAGGTTACATTGTTTCTTGTCTCTCAGAGAAAATGTTGAAAGTGTCTTTCAGCGGCATCCCTACATATCGCCAGTGAACCCAAAATACCAAGTTTGTATCCACAATTAACTTTTAGGCTAACACATACACGCGTTTTCTATAAAAAGTATTCCTTTGCATTTAAGCGATCAAGGAATATGAATTCCCGGCGAAAGCTTTTTGGGTCCAAACAAAACTGATAGGAAGTTTAAATTTGTCTGATATCAATAGCTTCTCATTTTCTGTTTATATATTTAAATGTTTCCCATATATGTACGCTTGTAAAGCTTTTATATCAACAATAGTTGCAGAATCGACGAAGGGTTATCTTTAGTGCATAAGATGCATGAAGTTATTTGTGTCTAACAAATGTTAAAGCTATAAACTTATTTACTATTTTGCTTCTTTTCAGATCTTTTTGTGTTGCAATATACATCTGAGGCTTCAGTATTCTACGCTTTTGCAGCAATCAGCTAGTCAGGTAAGCTTTCAGTGCTCTACTGGAATGAAAAATATACAAGTTCACCTATGTCTAGCAGAGAGTAGAATAGAGCTGGCAGATATCTTTCGATGCTTCGCAAATCGACCTACTAGATAATACTTAAGATATGTGGAGAACTGTAATATAGGATTGCATCTGCTGGATGTGGCTCTGCTAACCAAACTAAACTCTTTGCTCGAGTTTTTCTGCTATGATAGCGTATATTGACAGAAGTAATCAATAAAAACTCCTAATGCAAAACACCATAAACATTTGTAATCTTAAACTAAGGATTTATCAACCATGTATTACTTAAAAGGATCACTACAAATGCGACAATAGCAACACAATATAGAAAAATCTGATGTGTTGCACTCACATGACTTTCTCTACTCTTGTACTAAACATTCTTACAAACTCTTATTCCTATATATTCTTCGCGTTAGTTAAAATAAACATTTGTACAAATTATCTTATTGTTTATTTCCTTGTAGGTGCAAGGAGAATATTGGAATACCGTAGGCTTTGAGCGATAGTCAAATCATTTCTTTTCCCTGGGGATAATGCCGCCCAATATACTCGTATGTATTCTCGCAGAATTAATTCACCAATCAACACCATTTGTAGATACAAAAAAACTCTAAGACACCCGCTTTATGTCCGTTAGTTTTTAAACAATTTGATGTGATAACAAAATGCACGTCTGTCGCCTTCAACAAACTGACCAGCGGTGTCCGTTGGTCTATCGAGGAGAAGAAGCAGCGAAGCTCTAAAATTCATTGGTTTCGCTATTCCTTTTCATGAGGCTTTTTGTTCGTTTTCTCCCTATATTTATTCTTTAATTAAAATTATTATTATTTTTATTATTATTGTTTTAAAATGCTTGATTTACCTTTTGTTTTAAACAATTAATATTTTTAAAATATCTATAAATTCAGTATCATATGCTTTTATACTGAGCAAATGTATAAATACAGTTTGGTTGTGATTTGTAGAAATTACAAATTTGAATACCGAATATCCTTAAAGCATTTCATAGTGCCATTTCATAATTAGTCTTTTAAGTTAATGGTTATGAAGAAGGTTCTGGTTAATACTTGCGGGGAAGGCTGAAGATCTGTTACCCCACCAGAAGACAATCAATATTGATGTTTGTTAGGGTGTTATTCGTTTTGGACCTGCAATATGCTAGCGGGCTCTATAAATAAGAACGATGTTATATTGATTGTGGAAGCCGATGAGATAAGAGTGTTTACTTAGTAAAATCATATAATAAGCTTACTTTCATTTTAATGGTGTGCAGAAGCAAGGATGTGTGCAAACGGGTTGCTGCTGTTTATCTGATGCCAGACCGCGAAGTAACCATTAAGAACAGGAAGACCTTAACGAATGCCACCGCTATGAACGAAGCCAATGCGCATGTCTAAATATAACGAGTGAGGTGATATTTTCAATGCCAGTCGCGAACATCTGATGTGTTCATGAATCTTATACCGACGATAATGATTCATTTGGCCACACTCTGCAGGCGAAAACAAGTTCCTTATGCATCACATAATATATTGACATCATTAATAATTTACGCATGGCAAAACGCTGACCACACCGTCTAGTACTTCACAGAGGAGGTTCCTTATGTAATATGCATCTGTATTCCTGTAGATATAGTCGCGCATAAGTCATTAGGTTCCGATACATTTAAGTTGCAGAAAAACTAATACAAAATCAAGGTTAAGCTATCGTAAAGCATGACAGCTCAAATGAGTTTGTAACTCAGTAAGTAAAATCAGAAAAAGTTAAACATTTTATGTGATGACTGAAATTCAACCACAATTAGCACAATGTTTAGGTAAGCTGAATTCGCAATTGTACATCTTCAGGGTACAACTTCAACTTTTATTTGTTACTTTCTCTACGTCTACGTAGGGGAAAGTACCTATTATATTCCGTCAAAAACTTGATAATCGAGATTTTATCGGAAACAGATTGTGTGTATGTTTGTGTGTGTGTTTGTGTGTGGTGTGAATTCTTTGGTGTGTTGAGCGTTTAATCATGTATTTATAGTTATTTTATTTTTCATTCCAAGTACGTTCGTCTTGCGGGTATATAAGTGCGAAACTCGCTCTTCCAATACTGTGTCTTTATATACTTGTCTCTCTGATGTTTCTAGTAATAATAGTTAGCTAATTGCCAAGTATGATCTCTCAATATGAAACTAGTTGGTTTGAAATTGCTACAGTTTACAAAATAAAATAAAATACAAAATAACTGACACCCTACATTTCAATCGCCAATGCAACAACGATGAATATAATGATGATGATGATGATGATGATAATGTTGATGATAATGATTATGATGATGTTGATGATGGTGATGATGGTGATGATGATGATGATTATGATGATGTGGGTAAATGACACAGTGGAACACGAAAAGATTTTTATGAAAAGTAAAAAGATAACATATTTCCAAGTGATTTATTATTAGAACTAGTGGTAATAGCAGTATTAGTTGCTGAAATATACAAGCTCGTGTAGTTATCATTTATTTAGGTGTGAATATTAGTTTTTACAATAACACCTGCAGAATATAGAAACTTGGAAGGGTATGCTTTAGGAGTCGTCACCTCCTTTCGGGTTTGCAGTTCAAATTGTTTCAGGCAGGTGCTAGTTTTCTATTTATTATTTATGCGTCCTCTTTAATTTCTGTAATTCTCAGCGTCCCATTTTATATTGGGCGTAAACACTGGCTTAGTTTTGCTCAAAGTCTCTTTATCAGGCTTGAGATCAACGACACAAGACAAGCGGTTTTATATCCATTTCCCAGGAAACCAAGCTAAGGATTTTTGAGAATGAAAAGAAAAAAGAAAAAAAAAAAATCTATCACCCGCAGGTCTACTCTGTGTACATAGGAGGAGAAGCAATAGCATTCTTTGACTGCTCATGATTTTGAGTGGTTATTGTGTTGCAGATCCAGGGTTGGATTCCAGGTGCGGCAAGGGAACCTGTCATAATGGGAATCCTTCTATAGCTAACTCTGGAAGTGGCAATGCATGAATATATAGTACAAATGAATACTGATTTAATGTCCAACACAAGGAAGTCAATAAAGTTTTGTTTCAAAAATCAAAGCAGATGATATGACAACATTTATGAAATAGTTCCTCTTAATATTTTCTATCGTTAATATCCATTGAATTACATTCAAACACGCCATTCACCTACACATTAAGGTTCTATAATTTTTGTTTATAAATTCATTCAAAGCAGCTACAGGTTGCAAATAATTTTGCCAGCAAGTATGGTACAAGAGCCCATCCGGGTCAAGGTCTACCGCCCGACTGCTGCGTCCCCACCTCTGCTCACCACAGGCGTCATGAGTGGGGTGCAGTACTAAAGGTGCGACGTGGCCAGCGTCTTGATCGCTCCCGGCCTGTTATGTGGTCTTCCTTTCTATGGTAGGTGGATGATGTGTTTTTAAATACATCCATGTCCAGATGAGGGTTATTTTTATATTTTAGGGCTTCTAAAGTGGAAGAGGATGTAGTAAATAAGGATTGCAAAAGACACGCAAAAATAAAACATAAATAATTCAAGAAACAAATAACATTTTAATAAACTAAATGGAAGACACCATTCTCGGAAGTCCGTTCTCGGACTTTACAGTGGTTTGTTAGGACATAAGCTGCCTCCTTGTATACAGCTCTCCAACCTTGGAAATATGGCATGGCTGGGTAATAAATATTAGGGTAACGCTGCTAATGAAGACGCAAGCTTCTCTCGTTGAAGGACTTGTGTGCATCACGTAAGAAATGATAGCACTGACAAATAATTTTTAACTGATGAGTGCAATGCTGACTACTGTTGGTTGGCGAATTTGTGGTTTGTGTACCTACTTACGAGCAAGTGGATCACTATATGCATTCGTGCGTTCCTGTACATCTTAGACAATGACGTAAGGTAACAGCTTCTAGCATGTACAGCGAAATCTATTGTGTTTGTGAGAATGTTTCACTTTCAATAATACCAGTGGAACAATAGAACTATGAGAGCGCTGAGGTAGAAGCAGAAAATCGTTGATTCAATTATCATTACTGCGTGAAAATGCAATGAATATTTAATGTTCAAATGTGCTTGTATAAACATCGTGTATTTAAATACCAATTTAGCAATTTATGTACTGTGTAAAATCGTAAATGTATCTGTTGTCCACTATAATAGCTGAGGCTTGAATATGGGTCAAACAATACATAACAATAATATTAGAAGTATCAGCAATAAAATAAACACAAATGTGGTAGCTTCATTTTCCGCCATCACTGGTATATATGATCACATCCACTGAATTCTGATTTCTTCCTTATGCTAGGCACCCTCATGGTCTTTTCATACACACACATTTTAGACGAAAGAATGAAGCTGAGGTACAAGCATCTAAAATATATCGTTAATGCATATTACAATAAAGTGTGGTTTAACACCGATTGTCACAAGGATCAGCAGCTAAAGAGAAATGGTGCCCATAGAATTATTCCATAGCAATATGTCACGAATTAGACCACAAGCTACACCGCTACAAATTATAAAATGACTACAATATTCTCTACATATAACTTACAAAGAGCCATACATGAATTAAATAATATTACAAGAGAATATAATCTTTAAATTTCATATGAAAAAACAAAACTAATGGCTTTTATAGGAACAAACCATTTAAGAGCAAAAATTTGCATAAATGATCAACTCATCCAACAACAAAGTGATTTTAATTATCTTGGCTATATTGTGTCATATACCAGCAATAGAGATATACAAAACAAAATAAACAAATTCCAAACAATATGTGGCACAATAAAAAGAACTTTTAAAAATTGTAATCGTCAAACTTTGTTAAAACTGTATAAAATAATGGCGATCCCAACCCTGCTTTATGGGTGTGAAAACTGGGTCTTGACTATCTCACAACAGAAGAAAGTGGAGGCTGCTGAGATGAAATTTCTGTGACAGGTGGCAGGTTATAGACTCATAGACAAGAAAAGAAACGAGGATATTAGAAGGGAATTGGAAATTCAGAGTCTAAATGAAACAATCATCGCATACAGGCAAAAATGGCAAGATCATGTGCAGAGAATGACCGAAGACCGTACACCACAAATAGTGCACAAGTATAAACCTGTAGGTAGAAGAAATGTTGGCAGGCCACGAATGAGATGGTCCGATCAATTTCCTTGAAGTCGGAACGAGCCACAAGGCTTATACCGTGATGATGATGATGATGATGATGATGATGATATATTATCACAAAAGTATTACATTGCTAGAGGATCTAAGTAAATAAAATCTGTCCAAAAATATTTTTATCACGAAAAGAACTAAATTTATGTCTACATTGGTTAATATATATCACCTGTATAGAACATGTAAAAATCCTGTGAGTTTAACGAATCTATACCTGTGATCATTTCCCTTAGAAGTCGTAATAGTGCATTCACAGTTCAGGAGAAACGATCGGAGCATTTGGATTGCATAGTATTGAAAACAGCCACACTTGTGCAAATTTGTATAGGATGTGATAAATACACCGTTAATATATAATACACTGATACTAAATTATTAATAAAATAAAACCTGTAATGCTGCGTCCCGATATCGAGCTGCCTACAGCAGGACGTGTATTCCAAATCTTCAGTTATTTACCTTGTTCTTATTATTTTTTATATTTAACACAAAGCTGTGTGTGAATATAATAGAGTAAAATAAAACAAATTAAACTATAACCACTGAAATTCAACAAAATATTGTAATGTAAACCCCGCGCGACAGCCCACAAAGGGCCAAGGCCTACCGCCCAGCCGCTGCGTCCCCCACCTCTGCCCACTACAGGCGTCATTGGTGAGGTGCAGTACTGGAGGGTGGGACGTGGTCAGCGCCCCGAGCCCTCCCGGCCAGTTATGCGGTTTTCTAGACCTGGGGCCGCTACTTCTTCATCAAGTAGCTCCTCAATTGGTCCCCCCGGGACCTAACGAGGCTGACTGCACCCCTGTCAGACCTCCCAAAGGGGATAAAATCCCCCTGCTGGTACCGGCGATCGAACCCGGGTCCTCCGCGCCAGAGGCAAGCGCGCTACCAACTGCGCTACGGAGGCGGTCCAACAAAATATTACTTACTATAAATACTGGAAGCCACTATCCTCAATAACTGGACTAAGACTGAAGGACTGACGAGACCGCAGGCCCACACGGCCGCAGCCAAGGGACCAGACTCCGGTCTGGACCCGGGGTTCGTTGGAACCCCAATAGGCACGCCGCAAGGGGATAGGCCCTCTGTGGGATGCCGGATGGCACCTGCAAAGACAAAGACCCCGACCCCGAGCACCAACGTACTGGTAAGGCCTGACGTAATGAGTTCACCTCACCCGAACCCCTCTCCCGGTCCACGGGTAAACATAGTCAAGGCGAAAGCCAAGACTCTCACCAGGGCCAAGAATAGGCCAAAGGTTAAAAAGGCAATAGGCCTTGTAAACCAAGGGACAGCGACCCCCTTGACACCACCAGCTCCCGTTACCACTCCTCCAGCACTGCCGGACGAAGATGGCTTTGTAGTGGTGGAAAGCCGCAGGAAACGGTCCTCTGGTTCAAACCCAGAACGACCCGCTCCTTCACCAACACCTGCAGCGTCTCCCTAGAATCAAGCCTCACAAAAGGAGGGAAGAATCACGCCTATTGTGTCCGACCCCTTTCCAAATCACATCAAAGTGATGAAAGAATTGAGGGCCAGGCAACAAGGCTTCCTGGACGTGTCGTTATCCGGACCACTTCCTCTGATGACCACACGGCCGCAAGGGAAGTGCTAAGGGCGTGTGGAATTAAATTCCACACGTACTCGCTACAGCGACCTCAAGTGGTGCGTAGAGTTATTAGAGGCCTGGACTCGGAGACTGACCCCCAGGACATCCGTGTTGGCCTGTCGGACGAACACGGAATCAAACCGCGGTCCGTGTTACAACTAACAAGTAACAGAGAAAAAGAGGGGAAACCCAAGGTGCCCCTACCACTATTCCTAGTGGTAGTCGACAAAGAAGGGGAGGGAATCCCAAAGATCGATAAGGTCACTCACCTGTACCACACGCGGGTTACAATTGAGCCCTATCACGGCAGGGAGGGGCCGGCCCAGTGCTATAAATGCCTGGGCTTCCAACACTCCAGCTTCGCCTGTGAGAGGTCGCTCAAGTGCCTGCGATGTGCAGGGGAGCACCTTGTCAAGGAATGCCCGACCCCAATGGATCAAAGAAAGTGCCCTAACTGCGATGGGAGCCACATAGGCATCTATCGCGGTTGCCCCAAACGACTTGCTATAATGCAAGGCAAGCAGGGCAAAGCTGCATCAGAGGTCAAGAAAGGGGTTTCGTTTGCCAACGCCCTGGCAAGCCACGAAAGTGCTCTTGCGCAGGCTGAGGCTACGGAAGAGTCCCCTACAAGCCAGGTTGTCCCGAATGTAGCGCCAGTCCCGGAAAGCGTAGCGCAAAAGGTTATTGTCAAGGAGACTGCACCAACCGCCAGCACCGCTCCTAAGGAGAAACGTCCCCCCAAGAAGGGGCAGAAACAAGCCTCTACGGCAAAATCTACTGCAGGGGAGAAAACCAGCAACAAAACTGTTGCAAAACCTCTCCCACCACCAGCACCCGCAACTCCTGCTGGATCCTCCAATCAGGAACCAGCAGAGCCCAGTGAAGCTGGCCCGTCCTCCCGGACTGGCCCAGCCAATAACGAGGCAGCAGTGCCCCGACAAAACAACCAGCAACAACCCTTAGGAGACGCATTCGCTTCCGAGGACATGGCTGAGTTCATTCAGCTGTCAACCTGGTTCGCCGAGCTAGTTCAGCGTTCCCTCCCGATATTTCGGCGCTGCAGGGCAGTCATCGATAACCCCGAGATTTCCGCTGTGAAGAAGCACCTCACGGTGCTTCAAACGGCCAAGGAACTGTATTCTAACTCCACGAGCTCTTAATGGCGCATAGAACTGTGCGTTCATTTAGAGCTGCGTTCTGGAACGCAAATGGAGTTAGAGACCAGAGACCTGGCCTGTTAGAGTTCGTGGACAGTCACGGGATTGATATCCTGATGGTCTGTGAAACGCACTTGCACGCCGGTGTACAGTTTACCCTGCCAAGTTACGCCGCTCATCGGTCTGATCGGGTCGGCCGACAGGGCGGTGGTACTGCCATTTTCATAAAGAACCATCTCACCCATACTCCTGTTACCATTCCTCCGCTACAACACTTGGAAGCAACCGCCATAAGGTTATCCTTGGGCGGGAACGACCTAGTGCTTGTGGCGGTATATGACCCGCCGGATGGCCGTTTCCATGAAGCGGACATCCCGGCTCTCCTGAACCTACACCATAGGGTTTGCATTGCAGACGACTTCAACGCAAAACACCCAAGCTGGCACAGCCGCACCCAGAACGTTAAGGGCCGGGGACTGTACCGTCTCATTAGCGGGAACCCCGCCCTTCACGCGCACGGGCCGAGAGGTCCAACTCACTACCCGGCACGCGACGCCGCGGACATCATTGATTTGGTAATCACCAAAAACATTCCATTTCACTTGGACCTCTCTGTGATTGACGCTCTGGATTCCGATCACAACCCTGTTGTGGTCGACTCAGACGTTAATCTCATTGCGCTGGGAGTACCGGACTGGGTGGAAGAAGTCGACTGGGACGCGGCCGTCCTTGCCCTTCAAAACTCCGTGGAGGCAAATCCTCGAATAGACTCGCTTGAGGCTCTCGAGGAGGCAGCCGCGGGGTTTGCAACCTCAGTCCTAAATGCGGTGCATGCTCACACACACCGCATTCCTACCGAAGCACCAAACCCGACATCTATCCCTGTACCACTTAAACGCCTCATACAAGCAAAGAATGCTGCCAGACGGCTATGGCAGAGATTCCGACATCCTAGGATAGGAGTAATACACCAGAGGTTCAAATCCCTGGAGAGAAGACTCCTAAGAAAACACAGGCAAGCAGCTTGGGAAAATACGTTGCGTCACGTAAACCTCCAGGAGAGGAAACCGTGGCGCATCGTCCGAGGCTTGCGGAAAGATAAATCTGTACACCAGCATCCTGGGCATAGCCTTCGGGGAAGACTTGTGTTCGAACCGAGGGAAAAAGCTGAGGCGCTAGCAGACTATCTGGAAACTCAATTCCAGCCCAGGGAAGATCCACAGAACGATGACCATACTGACCTCGTGGAACAGGCGGTAGAAGACTTCTTAGAAGTCGGACCCGCGGGCCACGAGGTGTTCCACATCCCGATAGTTACCCCTCGCGAGGTAACTAACACCATAAAATCCATAAGAGCCCGAAAATCCCCTGGACAGGACCGCGTAACAGCGGAAATGCTCCAGCACCTTCCCCCTAGAGCCGTGATGCACTTGACCCAGATTTACAACGCATGCCTCAGCATGCGTCATTTTCCAGCTGTCTGGAAACAGGCGCGTGTGGTATGCGTGTTGAAGCCGGGCAAAAATCCGGTCTTTCCATCTAGTTACCGCTCCATCAGCCTCCTACCAGTTATCTCGAAAGTATTCGAGAAACTGTTCCTGTCCCGCCTTGGACCCCTATTGGTGGAAAAAGGTCTCCTACCGGAACACCAGTTTGGTTTTCGTTCTGGCCACTCCACGACTGAGCAACTACTGCGTGTAGCCGAGAAAGCTTCCCTGGCTTACCAGGATAGGGCTAAAACGGTGGCAGTGTTGCTTGACGTGGAAAAGGCATTTTCTACCACTTGGCACGAGGGGCTTGTCTACAAGCTCATACAGCACGAAATCCCCCCTCCATACATTTACTTGGTGGCTAGCTTCCTACAGGAACGTACCTTCCGGGTGAAGGTGGAGGGATCATTCTCCAGAGAGAGGCCCATTGGCGCAGGAGTCCCCGAGGGCAGTGTACTGTCACCGGCACTCTTCGCAGCTTACATGGCCGATCTCCCCACGCATCCAAACACACACATCTGTCAGTATGCGGACGATCTACTGAACTTCGCTACTAACAAGAACCCGCGCTACAGTTACCACCAAGTACAAGCCCATCTCCGTGCCATCAGTAGATGGTGCGAGAACTGGCGTATGTCTATAAACCCGGAGAAAAGCTCTGCGATTCTCCTGGCGAATACGAAAGCCAACCGGCTCCCGCGGGACCTCGTGTTGCGGCGCCGTTGGATCCCCTGGGTCACTGCGGCGAAGTACCTTGGGGTAACGCTGGATCGGCGGCTGACGTATAGACATCACGTCAGGGGCAAGGTACTGCAAGGTCATGCTGCTCTCCGGCAGCTATACCCAATTCTCAGTTCCAAAACCATGCCCCTACTCCTGAAGCTCCAGCTGTATCGTGCGATCATTCCACCTCTGGTTTTGTACGGATGCGAGATCTGGGGAGTGGTGGCAAAGTCCACCTTCATCAGACTCCAGACGTTGCAGAATCGGGAGTTAAGGATGATCTATGATACCGGCTGGAGATTTCCTGCCCATATCCTCCATGAACATTCCAGCATCCCGTACATTGTCGACGTGATTAAAACTCGCGCTCGCACAATGTACAACAAACTCCAAAATCACCCTAACCCTCTGGTGAATACTCTGGGCCAATATGACCAGAGCCAGCCGCGCCGACTACCATCCAAAAGACTACCAAAGGACATACTAAGACCCGCGGTATAATCTCAAAGATGGGAAAAGCGACAGTACAATCTGAATCCAAAACAGAGAAAATACCTTTTCAGTTCACCTCTCAGTGAGTGACTGATGACCAGAAGCCTGGTGGGAATTAGCGCGTCACCTGATTGGCCAACCAATCAGAAGCCACGCACTGCCAGCTCGTGGATAAATCCCACCCACCCGATTCCCTGTACCTATAAAAACCCCTGATCCCAAATAATGTTCCCCAGAAGACAAAAACCCCCGTAGAAACAACATCAAAACTCATTGCGCAGGTTAAGCCGTACAACGGCTCGGTACTGCGGACAAGACACTCGGGCGGGGGCAATCACTGTCCCCCCGTTCGACCCGAACTGCCTCTGGAGCCTCAATAACTGCAATCCAGCTAATACCTGTTTACTAAATGGCTGTTTACTAAATAGTTCTGCTGATGTCAGCGTATATGTCTTTAATTCCTGATTATTACTATATTAAACAACTAATAAATAATTTATGTGCCATTAAGTAATATTAATATAAAGATAAAGTTTATATCTGTGTTATATATTTCTCGCACTTCATTACACTCTCAAACATCCTACAACTCGTATTTCAATTTATCGACTTACCTCACGTACACAATTTTATCTTCTACTATGAGCTACTTTACCTCGTTAAATTAAACACATTTTTCACTTTTAAGTAATTTGCTAATTACATTCATTAACCTTTACTTGCCGTCACTTCTTATCACTCAGCCTCTATTCCTACCTCATTCACTCCTCTCTCACCACTCTTCCGTTAATATCTCCTGTTTCGTCCGAGCCCTCGCTCTAGCCTTCTTTCGCTTTCACCTTCCTAGTTCCCCACTCCGCGATCACCTTCATCTCCCAGCTTCGTCGCACTCTCTGCTGTCATCTCCTCCCCTCCTTCCCTGTTTATATATTCTTAATATATGTAGTCTTAATATACTTCTACTTCACCTCTTTATCTCTTATTGCCCGTCATTCTCTGCCCCAATCTTATTCTTTATAAAATGATCCAATATTTTTGCTTTTTCCTCTTTCTCTCCTTCTTGTGTTGCATTTAATACGCGTATAATATACTGACTCAAAGTTATCATTGCATAATTTCATTTGAATTCTTACAATTTGTAAGACAACTATTTTTCTTGAAGTATATATCTTAAAAAAAACTATGCTAGTCGAAATTATGCACCCATAGTTATGAATAACGTATCCAAAACTTCCCAAAATTGTATTTCAAAATTAAGAGAAAGATAGTAGAGTAAATTAAGATAATACAGCACTACAGAATATATTTGCAGTTCGTTCGAATTAGCCAAAATATTTCCCTCACTCAATTTATGAGTCAGCTATCGTTTCCTCGTGTATGTTGAAAGCTAATTTGGAGCTGAACCGAAGCTTAACAGCTCACGTACCATCAATTTCTGAGTTTTAAACTTCAAAACACACGATCTGTAACGTGCCAGCCGTCAAATGCGACTAAACACCCTTGCTGTGGCAAACGTGGAGCAAAAAATGCTATGAACAATCTTGGAATCGGGCAGAAATAGTAGAAAATAAAACACTACAAATAACTCCAAAATTGCATTAATTTGACAAAACAATTATTGGCAGCAATTGCTAGCCCTTTTAATCCCTTACGGGGTTTAGGGAAGCATCGACGTTCAGCAAGACAGTAAGTTAGTAAGATGTAAATAAATCCCACTCTGAGAATTCGTACCAGGTTCCATACGAACCTCTAAATGATTTTTTTTTACATTCACTAATTTTAAAGTTGAAATAAATGCGATTAACCAGCAGGGGGGGAGGGGGGGGCGTTAGGGGGTTGGTGTAGTTTAGTGATTTTCGTTCGCGGCTATTGTGATGAGAGTCCGCGGCTCGATTTCCTGCTTTGGGGTGACTTTTGCTTCTGACTACTTGGCTCTTGGGAAATGTCCCTAAGGCCAAAGTGTCGGGCGTCTCCGGTAAAAGCTGTGCGACTCTCATTCTTCTGTTCCCCTCGCCACTCCAACCTCGGGGTGCTTCCACCTCAGAAATGGGTCTAGTCATCGCTTGCTGGAACTTCAGAACTTCGTATATGGCGACATTTATAACAGAATATAATGGTAGTGTATTTTTATTTATTCTGATAGAACATATAGGTGCTATGGATTTAGGCAGATATTTTGATAAATGATAGCTTAATACGTGTCCACTTCGGTAAGTCAGTTGGTTTACTCTTCTCCTGACAGTTTTCCTACCAACCAATTATCAATTTTACTGCTTAATGCGTTTTGCATGGTGGTAACTGTGTCTCGAGGTGAACAACGCCTTTCAGCATAGACCATTCGTTTTACTTCTTTGTGTTCACACTTCAAGGCGTTACGCGCGTTACGCCCAGATAGTGTGAGATGATTTAACTTGTAGACAGCATTCGAATTCAGTTTCAATACTGCTCACTCTGTGTCACGCTTTCTGTCCCACTCTCTCGTAGAAAATAAACCAAAGTGGCTTGTGCGTATCACGCTTACCTCGCTGTACTGACTAACCTGAAAACGTCCTACTTTTAATAAGTAAATTTATAAGTCCGTAAACGAAGTAAATATTGATGTAATATTGTTTATTACACTGCCTACAGTTACCAATACAAATACCTGCTGTTATACTCCTAATCTGAATTAAATATCAAGGCTATAAATTTAAACTCCTTCATTCAAATTTATTGACAGACTTCTTAAAGTGGATCATAATAATAAAAAAAAAAAAAAAAGCCGAGGGTATTAAGTTTCATGACGCATTATGAAAAATAGGGACATGTTTAGACTAAAATATCCTCTCGTGCTCGTTTTCTGTTAAAAAGAACTGCAGCCGAGACAGTTTTGATACTTCGACAAATCTTAAATAAAAATGCTTTTGGGAAAACACGGGTCTATGAGTCGTTTGCCCGTTTCAAATCTGGCAACATCAACTGAAAACATGCTACGCCCCGGGCATCCTTTGACAGAAAGAAATGACGAAAACTGTGAAAATCGTCATTGATGAAGATCGTCGAATGACTATTGACAAAGTTTCTGAGGAAATGAACGGACCAGCGAATTTTAACTGAAGGTGAGACGGGTGTCTGCAAAAAATTGTTCCTCGCTTGCCCACATATGACCAAAGAGAAAACCGTGTGAATGTTTGCCGCAACTTGAAGAGTGAAGTGCAGAACGATCCAAGCTTTCTTAAAAGAATTCCGACTTCCCCAGTCGCAATTCTCGAGAGATGTTACAGAAAACAAAATTTCACACAGACTCTTTGTTTCTTGCCAAAGATGTAAACGGGAATGCAAATATATAAGTACCACAAACCAACCACTTAACTCAAACTGACGACAGCTTACTAAGGATGTGGTAGACCTCAAACTAACACCACCTAGTAGCATAACTCAGTAACATACAAAATATGCGCGCGCAACAGTTCGATTCCGGTTATTTTTGGGTCCCCGCCCCCCTTTATATACTATATAGCGTTTCACTCTTAGAAGACAGTATGGAGTTAAATGGGACATCTCTGTCTCTATCTAGCGCATACAAGTTGCCATTAGCAGCGTCCTTTTCTACCCTCGCTCTGTTGCCAGATTCCTAATAGCATGGTATAAATATTCATTTGTTATAAATTTCAGGTTTGAACACATTATCCTATGCAGAATTTTTTTCTCTATCAGGTTATATCCTTTTCAGAGTCATTATACATTTCTATAGGTCCAAATTTCTTCAGAAAACGTTTTTTTCAATAGAAGTCCGATATTTGCTGTTTCTACACTCATCACGCACTAACTAACAAACTAACTGCTAGAATGCATTTATATTTTTTTCTTAGGTAGAGTAAACTATAGTGCTACTACCTGCCTACTTTGAATTCTCTATGTTTACCCAGTTAAGTGTTATAATTTTTAAATTAAATATTTTCGGAAATTTTTATATATGTGCACTGCAAAAGTTACGCAGTGTGAAACTTTTTTGTTATTGAGTTTACATCAGGGAACCAGCGAGAACAAATGTTGAGGAAGGTTGGAGAAAGTTTTTAAAATAAACCAAAAGGCAGTAACCTCTTTCTTTTATCCAGTAGGGCAAACAAAAGGTATTCATCTATTCAGCGTCAGGCCTGACACAGAAGATACTATAAGGAGCAGCACTAGCATTAGTTCGAAAGAAGCCGTGTGTGTAACTGTGAGCTGTTATTGCGTTATTTGTTTAATATTTTTGTAAATATTTGTAGTTATGGAGGGGGAAGCTAGGAAGGGACGATATGTTGGTAAATAAAGAAGTAAGGAACGCCAAATAATTATGAATGTGTTAGATTATTTTTTAAGTAAAATGCGTGTAAGTAAGGCAGTAAAAGAAACAGCTAAGGCTATCGGGTGTTCAGAAGCAGTAGTGTGTATGATTAAAAAGGAACTAATGAAAGGACCTCTAAGAACGCCATCGAAAAAGAAAGCAAAAAGGGCGGGACTACACAAAACGCTAGGTTAACGCAATATGATTGAATAGTGCAAGGTGGAGTGCGGCGAATTGTTCATTCTTTACTGTTTGCAAATATTCCACCCACGCTGAATATAATTTTGTCACAGTTCAACAGTGATGACACCCTACCAAATTTCTCAAGGGCCACTCTGATTTAGGGTTCGAATATGAAAGAAAGGGTAACAAGTGCATATTAATAGAAAGAGACGATATCGATATCATCAGATGGCGACATAAATATCTAAAAGACGTAAAAGGTTTAGGGACCAGGGGAAATCAATTGTTTATACAGACGAGTCATTTGTAAATTTAGGTCATACAGTAACAAAGGCGTGGAGGGATACCAAGGTTAAAGGTGCCCGTCTCGTCAAGCAGCAATTGAAGGACTAAGTACAGGACTCAGGCCACCTCGAGTCGCTCGCGGAGAGAGATTCGCAACTAGTACATGTTGCAACACTGCGCTCCATTTAACGTGTACTGTCTTTTAAGGGTGAGACGCTCTTTAGATTAGATAAGAAAGAGGTTTAAGATATACGTTAAGAATTCATTATAGGTAAAGTAATGCATATCACTGAAGTCGCTAAAGTTCTTGTCGCTGCACTTGGCACTATTTCTCTAGCATCGACAAAAAGGGCATAAAAAGCGAAGAGAATGAGAGAAAGAGAGAGAACGCAGCAGGACAAAGGGGTATTATATGGTGATGATGACGGAGCGGATGATAATGACGACGACGACGACGACGATGATGATGAGCAGCTTTAGCGGAAACAAGCTGTCGTTAGCCCTCCCAACACTCCTCAGCCTCAGGTAGCTCAAGCCAAGTGCGGAAAGTAACCGCTCGCCTACGACCTATGCGGGACCCGCATGTGGTATTCGTGGTGGACGAAGTGGCATCTGGGCGGGTTTTCTCCGGGTTCTCCGGGTTCCCCCGCCATTCATTCCACCAATTGCTCCATTATCACCCTTCCAATCATCCATTTCGCCTGCGTTTCATATTATACTCTTCCTCACTATCATACCTGGTGCTTGGCTAACCACCTGCTTCCCGGTCTTCACTCTGTCTGCTCCAGAGGTCCCTCTGCTCCCCGATAGGCGTCTGACCCTAGGCACTGGATTTGTAAGTCCCAGAGGGTGTAAGTCCTACATAAGGGGACGGTAATCAGGGAAAGAAGAAGATTTCACCCTGAAGCAGAAAGAAACATTGGTAGAAAAGTTAGTGCACGGATGTATGTGTTTGTAAACATACCACGTGTGCTAGATAAATACCAAATCAGCGACCAACATTTTCAAGATACTCTTTCCGCCGCCCTGAACCGACCATTATGTAGATAAATTTGTTCATTTCTCAAACCTCTCTCTTATCTCTCTCTCCCTCTTTCTTTCTCCCACGCTCTCTGTGTACAATGACTTTTGCGAACCTGCCTTCGTGTGTGTTCCCGGCTCTTTAGGTACTTAACCATAAATGAAACAAATAAAAAGCTTAAACCACAAAAATGAGAGCTCTCTAAAATCTCAATTTATTTAAAATACATTGTTTTGTGTCATTAACCATTTGAGAGCTGTTACTATGGATTTAAGCTTCCTAAGCCTTTATAACACAGATATATGTTAATGTTATGACACCATTTCTATGAATCTTGTGAACATGAAAGAGTATACAATTTTAAACCCAGATAACAATCCGGTTTCACAATATTTGATTAACCCTTAAGCTCAGTGTTTTATCCTTGTACCTACAATATGTATGCAATAGTCATTTCTGTAGAAGTGAGTGTGGGGAAGGTTATGTGAACGCAGCACATACACAAATGTCATTTTTGAAGATATCAATTCAGTTGTGTTGACAGTAGATGATTAAGTCGACCCAACACTGTGTTACACCACTGAGGCTCTCTGTTAATTCTTATTGAGGTGAAACATCTTACAAATACCCATTTACTACTTAATGTAGAAGAGCGCAGGCTTAGCCACTTGAATCACTTCGTGACTGTTGATGGATGCTGACAACAAGTGGTCTGGAGGGAGGGAAGCAGCTCACAACGCCTGCAATATTGGCCTCATGTCTTCTTGACGTTACCTCGGCGAGGTCAAGAACCAATCAAATGGTTAGCACAATTGAAATGAATTATTTGCAACTGTCACTTCAGGATATCCGTGATGTCACGTGTAGTGAAACATCTTGTGAGATATTTGTAGTCTGACTGAGGCCAAGCACCATACTGGGTTTATTATATATGTATAAGAAACTCTTAGCAAATGGCTATTTATGCTTTACAAGCAGCGATAACCTCATTCGGGGCCTCAACACTGAAGCAGAAGCATTGGAAGCAACAAATAGCACTATAAAATGTGAGGGAACCAAATATTTTACTTTAGCACGGGGACGATGGAAAAGTTTCCATGTTGCACTTATGTGTTCCTCAGTGAGCGAGATGGTTAAGCAGTAAAGTGTGTAGCTCGCATTTGAGAGGCCCAGATGGACTACCCAATTTTACTTTGTGCTTTAGTTTAACAAATTTGTCCTCAGTAGGCTACCGTTTTCTGGTCTACCCTCCGTTTCCCTTTCCGTTTGCTTCTAATGCTTCACGTTTAGAATAGAAATTGTTCCCGTTCTTTGCTCCTTATTACCTTGGTTTAGACAGAAAGAAATTGAAATATGTGACATTGTTCTGTTGCAACTATGTATTAGGGAAAGAAGGGGGGAAAGAAAGTAATTTTAAAACCAGTTTAGTTTACAATGCAGTAAAAACAGTAACTAAGCCCAATGATAGTGTGGCGCCGACCGCGGTGCAAAACAAAGGACGGCCGACGCCGGGCTGCCCTATCCCACTGGCATAACGTGCATCAAAGAGCTCAAGGCCAGTGCCTCACAAGACTGTTGTGAACACGTGACTTCAATCAGAGCGGGTTTCCCAGCATATTCCAGAAGTGTCTGGCAGCCGATGTATTTATAGAAGTTCGAGAATAGTCTCTGTTACGTTATCCTCGCTAAATAAGGAGGCGAGGCGTCGTGAGGAGTTGGTAGTTAGTTACAGAAATGAGTCGTCAGGAAGTCAGTCAGTTTTTAGTCCTAGTGAGTGAGTGAGTGAGTGTATGTGTATGTGTGTTTGTGTGTGTGCGATTGCGAGTGCTTGTCAACCGCTTGTGTAGGGTCGCGTCGTGAAGGAAGATAGCGAAGCGTTAATGAGAGTTGAGTGATCGTATCGTCAGTAACCTGTGAGAGAGACAGAAAGTAAGGAAGGGAGTAGGTAAGGAAGTAGGGCAGAACTTAAAGAAGTAAGGTAGGAAGGAAGTAAGGAGGGAAGGAATGAAGTAAGGGAGGAAGTAAGGAAGGAAGTAAGGAAGGATGGACGGAAGTAAGGAAGGAAGTACAAAGGGGAGGAAAGAAGTTGGTAAGGAAGAAAATAAGGAAGAAAGTAAGGAGGGAAGGAAGTAACTAAGGAAGTAAGAAAGAAAGCAAGGAAGATAGGGAGTAAGGAAGGCAGGAAGGAAGGAAGTAAGGAATGAGGGAAGGAAGGAACGAAGGAAGGAAGTCAAGGTCACGGGAAGAAAACAACTTTGAGTTGTAAATCACGAAGGACTGTAGACTGTTTTAAAGTCAGTAAGAGAGAACTGTGTTCTTGTACAAACATTTTGGTAGAAAGTAAAGTAAGAAAGAGTAATTGGACAGGACTTTTGTCGTTTTTGTTACACTACTGTCAGAATTGGGATTTGTCAAATTATTAGAGTATAATTCTTCTGCGATATGTTGCCTTAGGCTACCCGGTCATGAGCACAATATCTGGAAACATAGGATTTTTTAAACTGCAGATAAATATTGACAAGCTTGTGTTTACAACCCAATCATATCTTAGAGCAATTTT
Organism: Tenodera sinensis; assembly: GCA_030765045.1. Classification (NCBI taxonomy): domain Eukaryota; kingdom Metazoa; phylum Arthropoda; class Insecta; order Mantodea; family Mantidae; genus Tenodera; species Tenodera sinensis. The sequence continues at coordinate 1,318,539 of JAUKNM010000042.1, forward strand.
CCTATAGTGTTGACTCCATCTTTCACAATCAGACAACGACGCCAACAACTGTTTCGATTTCCATTGATACTTCTCAGTTTATGTACGTACCTGCAAACAGAACTCATGAATAATACATTATTTGCGGTAATGTTGATCTGTACTGTTTTTACTGCTTTGTTAACTTCCAGGCTAACTTGAGCAGAAAGTCTGGTCTTTTTAATGTGTAACATGCATTCATTGCGTATTTATTCAGGAAATTATAAAACACAACCGCGGGCCACATCTTGGGGCTTATGAAAGCAGTGTTTATTTATTTTTAATGAATTCACTTAACTCAAATGTCTGTCAAGTTTTGGTACGTTATAAGCCGTTATTATTTCGTGTTTCTTCATATATTTCATCACTATGATGCAACCACTTCACCAGAAATCAGATTGATCACATGGGGCTTTATTTTTCTTCTTTAACGTTCAATCGTCCAAATATGCAAATTTCAAAAAGTATCTAATCTAACAACGTTAGTAATTAACACAATATTGTGACAAAAGCCCATTTATTATTTTTTTCTTTTTCACTTTATTTCCTTCTAACTGAATACACATATACAGAGTTCTATTTTACTGACATTAACACAGTCTACAGTCCGTAATGTTACAACTCCCAAGTATTTTCTTATCGTAGGCTTGACTTGCCCCTTTCTGTCTTTCTTCACCTTCTCTGACTTTCATGATACAATCACTTAACACTTATTAACTGCTTCATTATCCTCCTTTAGACTCAACAGTTTTCTCACAACGATCACGCGCGCACACACACACACACACACACACACACACACACACACACACTAAAAACTTACTGCTGCACGACTCATATTGGGCCAAATGACCCAGTTGTCGACGGGCCCTTAAACTCCACAGTCCACTCCACTCCACGACTCATATTTGAAACTACTAACTCGCCGCCTCGCCTTCTTATATAGCGAGGATGACATAACAGGGATATTTCTCAAACATCACCGTTTGTGGAACTTCCACAACTCCGTCGGTCACCAGAGGCTTCGCGAGTAATCTCGGAAAACCCTTTAACCTGCCGCTCTGATTGTTATGTGTTCGCATGCAGTGGCGCGCGGCAGCCTGAGCTTGGGCGTCTTTAATGCACGTACCGCTTGTGAAGTGAGACAGCTTGGCCCGAGCCTTTGCTGTATTGTCGCTGCCGTCGGCCGGCGGGCGTCGCAATATACTCCGACGGAACATTTGCTCACATCCCGTGTCTTCAATAGTAAGGTTAATTTCCGTATCACCCGGCGCATGGTTGGTTGGGGAAAGACGCGTGAAGTGATCGCAGTTATCGAAAGGTCCAGAAGCTTAGCCGTCTTGAGAGAAGTAAGGCTGCATTGAGGTTGAGCGTTGTCAGTGTGACAAGTCCTGTATTTGACACATCAGTGAGCGAGACAGACTGAGAAAGAGAAGGGGCTAAAAGATAATCTCAGTGTTCGACACATAAGCTACAGGAAAAGAGTGGGATTTTTGCTCATTAATCTAGAGCGTTAAATGCAGAGAATACTAAAGTGAACAGAGAAAAAACGGGCAAAGTCGTAACATTTACCACAATGCAAATTCATGTAGAGTGACATTTTGTGTATTAGAACTGGAGGACCAAAACAGTAAAACTGCTAAAGTTGATATTGATCGTGTGACGTCATGGAAGGTCGTCACTTCGAGATATCGACTGGCCTTAGCTTAGAGAGGTGTATAGCCGTCAGGTTGGTAAGCGTAACCCCTCTCGCCTCCGCTACGCCCCGCACACAGTATAAAATCCGGCTGCCCGACCAGTCGTTAGTTCACTTCAGCGCGAAGCGCTGCCTGCAGTCTTCGATGTTTACTTCAGCGCTGCCTCCAGTCTTCGTCAAGTAGTCGAGCTCCGTTAGGCGCTGCCACCAGTTGTCTTCGTCAGTCAAAGTATGGTGAGCTTCGACCAAGCGTAATGTATGAGCCTTATACACTATGGTTTAATCTTCATCAAGCCGGGGCACTCAGCATTAGTATCTTACATACTTGCCTACATGTTCGTCAGTAATGAGCCGATAGGCTTAGCAATTCTCAATTCTACTAACATTACTCGGCAAGCTCCTCTTCATCGAGCCAAGCAGTTCACCAACAGTGACGTCAGCACGCATCGAAGTCAACAGGGTCATGCTTCTTGGTTTTGCTTGTCAAAGGGGGCAAGCAAGTGAGCAACTTTTCTCCGTAGAGAAGCAACGTCGGCATTCACCACCATTTCTTCGGGATGTATGCTAATTCAGGCATACACTGGGCATGCGCGGAATTAAGCAGGAACGACGCGTTTATTCTTCATGGCTGATATGCAGGAATGTGCCACAGTCCATGTGCATGTTCATTTCAACACAATTGGATAAGGACCTGTTCCAAAAGCACACCAGACATTTGGGTGAGACAAACAGTTCTGTATTTCATTTAGATGTATGTGTTTAGTGTTTTAGGGCTTTTATGCTAAAGCAGGGTAGGTGATCTTTGTATCACGGTTAATGTAGCCTAAACGGCAATAGTTATAATTCCGACTAACATAAGCAACTGAGTGTGGTTAAAAGGGATGACTTTTGTGCGCCAGGTTATATTGGTGAGTCAGGCCCATTCTACCAGTGTTGCTCAGGAACTCAAATAGTCAGAAAGGAATTATTACTTAGTGCAAAGAATAGTTTACATTCATGTCTATTTTATGTAACTGTTTATTTTTACTACATTTTCGTAATATATATATATATATATATATATATATATATATTATCATTCACCATACTTTCAATGTTATTATGTATATTCTTGTTACTTAACACCGTTAGTGTTAAGTCTTGTATTTATTTTATGTTTTCAAAATATATTCAAGGAAAAGGCATTTGGTATTATATGTAACCACAATATACCCCACCGATCCATTCCCAACACGATTCCGCAAATAGATGTCCACTCACTCTCGCTAAGCCAAGTCAAGTGGGGTAGCAGAAAAAGCATGGGGCTAGGCTTAGCAAATGTCAAGTTATGTAATGGTAGCAGATAGTTAAAGAAGGAGAGAGTGGCGTGCGACAGCAGTGGTAGCAGAGCGTGGTTCAATGCAATGGTTACATGCAGTAGTTCAATACAATGGTTCAATGCAATGGTTCAATGCAATGGTTACATGCAATGGTTACATGCAATGGTTACATGCAGTAGTTACATGCAGTAGTTACATGCAGTGGTTACATGTCGTGGTTACATGCCGTGGTTAAATAGTAGTGGTAACAGAGATCGCGGTTCTTTGTAATTTCATGGTTACATTTAATTCTCTTGGTTACTTGTAATTTTTGTGATTACGGGTTGATAACTTTACAGTTGAAAATAACTTCGACACAAATTGAAAGGTATACTAATGCATCCTTGAATGTATTTAACGTTTTGATTTATGAATTGTTTGCCTCACTATAGGTTGTGTATTTTATAAACATGGAACTACCTTTTCAACCCGAAGTTTGGAATAGAAGTGAACTTGAGAATGAGTTGTGTAACATTAAGGTTGAGTGTAATATTAAGGATTCTGTCACTGATTTACAACAGTTACTGCGAGTTCAGTTAACACAGGATCCACATACCATTGGTGCAAGTTTACCGTGTAATGAAACCATAGAATTTCAGTATTGTGAGCGTGCGTCTCAATCACTTGGTGATCTAGTAGAGGAATATGTAAAGGTAGCATGTACACAGTCACAATTGCGTAGGATTAAAGGTCGTGTCAAGTATTGGCAATATAGAACAAACCGTTTGCAAAGGTTAGCTACAGATAGGTTGAAATCTCAAACTAGGAATATTTTGGAATTTTGGTTGAAGTTAGGAGATAAGCTCTCAGAATTAAAATACACTAAACAAACTAGTGAGCCCATGGAAGCAAATGGTGTAACGCCATTTATTCAGGAAAACTTAGGTAGTCAAATGGGGAAGGAAGATAATGCAACGGAAGTCACGTTAACTAAACTAAAATTACCGCATCCATGCCAGAGAATTCTAGGTGATATTAAGGCAATTCAAGCGAATACTCCAGAACAGATTTTGGAATTTCTTGTTACTTTAATTAGATGCCAGTATCAAGCGAAAGTATACTCGTTGAGTGATCAAATTATTTTGCAATTTTTTCATGTGCATGTAGAAAACCCAGTTCTAGATATTTTGTTGAGATCAATTACGAATGGGTATAGTATATTGCAATTTCAGAAAGAAATAATTAGAGTTCTTTTGTCTCCATTGAATTATAATCAGTTACTTAATTTACATTACTTTCGCAGACAGAGAGAAACGGAACACTTTTCTGAATTTGTGGAGAACATAAAGTTGATCGTGAAGGCATTATGTGTAAATTACACAGAACCAGAAATTGTGCAGAACATAATTTCCAATTCCCGACATGCGGAAATACGTGCATTAGCTTTAGGTCAAAATTTACAGTCATATCAACAACTGGATGACTTAGTCATTAGATTCCGACATTTGCCCACGGAACATAGCAGTTCTGAAAGGAAAGAAGAAAAAGTCAAATCGGGTTCAGGAAGAATTACGGTGTGTTGGACTTGTAAACAGACAGGTCATGTCAAATACAATTGCCCGGAAAACAAAGGATGTACATATTCCAATTCAAGGTTCTCAACCAAAAAGAAAAATAGCGGACATCCGGTTATGCCAGTCTATGCGGATAGTATCCCTGTGGAGAAAAATATTCAAGCCATAGTAGGTTTTCCAATGCCGTATGTCAGTGTTGAAGTAGATAAAATTCCGGTTTTAGGATTGATCGACACAGGTAGCGTAGTTTCCTTAATTGATCACAGATGGTTTAGTAAGTTGCGTCGTAATTTAAACACAAGTACTGTTAAGATCATTTCAGCAAATTTAGAACCAATTCAAGTTTTGGGGGAAGTATTATTATCTCTGAGTATAGCAAAATTTCGCTGGAAAATGCAATTTTGTGTGGTTCAGAAATTACCTGTACCGATTATCTTGGGAAATAACTTCATTGCTCATACTGGTTTGATATTGGATAGTTCAAGTAGAAACTTATATTTCAAATTTTGTCCTTCAGTAAAAATACCATTTAAGGCTTTGAGCAATATTCCCGGGATGACGTCATGTGCTAGTATAGATAATACTATGGAACAACAACCTGTTTCTGAATTTAGTTTAGACCATTTAGACCACGAACAAAGACAAGTGATACAGAATTTATTACTTGAGTTTCCAGATGTACTCACGAACCAACTAGGTTGCACGAACTTAGTAACATATGACAAGCAACCGGTTCGACTACCTCCATATCGTTTACCACCTCAGAGACTACATATATTGAGGGAAAAGGTAAATACTATGTTAGAGCAAGGAATCATTAGGATGTCGAATTCGAATTATTCAAGTCCGGTTTTCGTTGTCCCCAAGGCTGATGATGATGCTAGAATGGTAGTAGATTACAGAGTGTTAAATAGCAAAATTAAAATTGATCAAGTTCCCCTACCACATGTCCATCTAAATTACCACTGGTTTGCTAAGGCAAAATATTTTACGAGCATCGATTTAAATCAGGCGTATTATCAAATTCCGTTGGAAGAACAATCGAAAAGGCTAACGGCTTTCACCACTGATTATAATCTGTATGAATTCAATCGTTTACCGTTTGGTTTAGCAGTGGGTGCCCAAGTCCTGTCACAATTATTAGACAGAGTTTTTGGTGACATAAAATTTAATTATTTATATCATTATTTAGATGACTTGTGCATTTATTCCACAACTTTTGATGACCATGTAAGACATCTCCATGAAGTATTTTCTCGACTTCGTAAGGCGGGTTTGACAGTTAATCCAAATAAAGTTAAGTTTGCTACTCAAAAATTAACTTTCTTAGGTCATATTATTTCTGGTAACAATGTAACCATCGATCCTCAAAGGACTAATAAGATCAGGGAGTATCCAGTGCCCAAAACTGCTAAGCAGATATCGCGATTTCTCGGAATGGTCAACTATTTCGCGAAGTTTATTCCCGACTATGCCGAGCAAGCATGTCATTTAAACATTTTACGAAAGAAAGGGGTAAAGTTTAAATGGAATGAGGAACAGAATCAGGCATTCCTTAGGCTTAAAGAAGCTTTAATTTCTCCTCCAGTGTTGGCAGTACCTGATTTCTCTTTGCCATTCATTTTGCAAACCGACGCTTGTGGTTCTGCGGTTGCTGCCGTTTTACTTCAGGAACACCCTGAAGGTAGACGTGTTGTTTCCTACGCGTCTCGTATCCTTAATGAACAGGAAAGAAAATATTCCATGTACGAATTGGAAGCTTTAGCTGTGTTGTACGGGGTAGAAAAATTTAGGTTTTACCTAGAACATGTTGAATTCCTACTAGAGACTGACAACCAGGCTCTTTCTTGGGTTTTGGCCAGACCCAGGAAAAGTGGTCGTATTGTTAGATGGGCTCTGCGAATTTCTGCATTCAAGTTTAAGGTTCACCATATAAGGGGCAGATTTAATTGTGTAGCAGATGCTCTTTCTCGAATGTACGGAGAGGAAAAGAACGAGCAAGTTGACTCGAATACTCCTCATGCTCCAGTATTGGCAGTGTTAGGCAATTTTCCTTTCGCTTATGAAGATCTCAAAGACCATCAGATGAAAGATGAGAATCTAGCTTCTATAATATCAACGTTGCGGCAAGGTAAAGAATGTCAACCATATCTCTTATCAAGAGGCGTTCTTTGTTGTAAAGATAGAACAGGGAAAAATAAAATTGTGGTACCCGAGCAATTGAAGAAACTATTGTTTCAATATTTTCACAATAGTCCATGTGGAGGACATTTAGGCATATTTAAAACCAGGAATAAAATAAGGGACCAGTTTATTTGGAAGGGAATGGACGACGAGATTCGTTTACAGGTTAAGGCGTGTCATCTGTGCAAAATGTCGAAACCTGCACAGAGCACTCACTTGGGATTTTTGACTTCCACGATTGCAGAGAGACCAATGCAAAAATTATTTGTGGACTACATTGGGGCGCTACCCAGGAGTAAACAGGGAAATAGGTTTGTGCTGGTGGTAGTTGACGCCTTTACAAAGTATGTGTGGTTGTTGCCCACACGGGACGCCAACGCAGCTAGCGCGGTTCAAGGTCTGAAGACTATTATTTCTTGTTTTGGGGTGCCCGAGATAGTTGTTAGTGACAATGCGTCGTATTTTCAGTCCAATTTATTTAAAACATTTTGTTTTAGTTCGGGAGTCAAGCACATTACAACTATTCCGTATGATCCTAGACCCTCATTGAGTGAACGGGTGAATAGAAATTTGAAAAAAGCCTTAATAGCATATCATTTTCAGGATCATACCAAGTGGGACGAAACATTATATTGGCTAGCATTCGCGTTAAATAGTGCTAAGCATGAATCTCATGGGCAATGTCCATTTAATTTGATGTTTTCCTTTCCACCAAATTCTCCGCTAGCGAACATGTGGAATGTCCGCGATATAATTCCAGAGCAGGTAGACAAAACACACATTAGAGATGTATGGAACCGAGTGAGACGAAATTTAATACGTTCTCAGCTGAGGACACGTCGTAACTATGATAAAGGGAGACAACCTCATAAATTTAATATAGGAGATATTGTTTACGTGAGAAATTATCCAAAGAGTAAAGCTGCGGATAAATACTCAGCGAAACTTGCTCCAAGGTATGTAGGACCTTATAAGGTGCACAAATTCATGTCTGATGTATCTGTTATAGTAAAGAATGTGCACACAAACAAGGAAGTAAGGGCACATGTAAGCCAACTCAAACCATAACTTCAAGCTATATTGTATGTATGTGTTAGGAAGTAAGGTGTATTTTAGTGTGTTTATTGTAAACTTAAATGTCTGGCGGTGTGCTGGAAAGGTCTACAAGCCAAAAGATATAGTTTAAGTATGATTATTAATGGAAAATAAAGTCTGAAGCCTTTTATTTTAAATTGCCCCCGGGAGTCTGTGACGTCATGGAAGGTCGTCACTTCGAGATATCGACTGGCCTTAGCTTAGAGAGGTGTATAGCCGTCAGGTTGGTAAGCGTAACCCCTCTCGCCTCCGCTACGCCCCGCACACAGTATAAAATCCGGCTGCCCGACCAGTCGTTAGTTCACTTCATCGCGAAGCGCTGCCTGCAGTCTTCGATGTTTACTTCAGCGCTGCCTCCAGTCTTCGTCAAGTAGTCGAGCTCCGTTAGGCGCTGCACCAGTTGTCTTCGTCAGTCAAAGTATGTGAGCTTCGACCAAGCGTAATGTATGAGCCTTATACACTATGGTTTAATCTTCATCAAGCCGAGGCACTCCAGCATTAGTATCTTACATACTTGCCTACATGTTCGTCAGTAATGAGCCGATAGGCTTAGCAATTCTCAATTCTACTAACATTACTCGGCAAGCTCCTCTTCATCGAGCCAAGCAGTTCACTAACAGTGACGTCAGCACGCATCGAAGTCAACAGGGTCATGCTTCTTGGTTTTGCTTGTCAAAGGGGGCAAGCAAGTGAGCAACTTTTCTCCGTAGAGAAGCAACGTCGGCATTCACCACCAGTTTCTTCGGATGTATGCTAATTCAGTCATACACGGGGCTGCGCGGAATTAAGCAGGAACGACGCGTTTATCTTCATGGCTGATATGCAGGAATGTGCCACAGTCCATGTGCATGTTCATTTCAACACAATTGGATAAGGACCTGTTCAAAAGCACACCAGACATTTGGGTGAGACAAACAGTTCTGTATTTCATTTAGATGTATGTGTTTAGTGTTTTAGGGCTTTATGCTAAAGCAGGGTAGGTGATCTTTGTATCACGGTTAATGTAGCCTAAACGGCAATAGTTATAATTCCGACTAACATAAGCAACTGAGTGTGGTTAAAAGGGATGACTTTTGTGCGCCAGGTTATATTGGTGAGTCAGGCCCATTCTACAGTGTTGCTCAGGAACTCAAATAGTCAGAAAGGAATTATTACTTAGTGCAAGAATAGTTTACATTCATGTCTATTTTATGTAACTGTTTATTTTACTACATTTTCGTAATATATATATTATCATTCACCATACTTTCAATGTTATTATGTATATTCTTGTTACTTAACACCGTTAGTGTTAAGTCTTGTATTTATTTTATGTTTTCAAAATATATTCAAGGAAAGGCATTTGGTATTATATGTAACCACAATATACCCCACCGATCCATTCCCAACACGATTCCGCAATAGATGTCCACTCACTCTCGCTAAGCCAAGTCAAGTGGGGTAGCAGAAAAAGCATGGGGCTAGGCTTAGCAAATGTCAAGTTATGTAATGGTAGCAGATAGTTAAAGAAGGAGAGAGTGGGCGTGCGACAATCGACACCTACTGAATTGGTGCGCGGCAGATACTTATTAAGTAGATTGCCTGTGGAGTATTGTTGCTTATCTAACAGTGAAGCTACTGGGAAGCTACTGAACTAAAATGCGAACATTTAAACAATAGATAAAGATATACTGAACGCGTTGGGTAATACACATTAAACTTTGCCGATCCAGAACTAAGACCATTACAGCAGTAAACTAATAAAATTTAGTTTACAAAATAAAACGTCTGCTACCATAAAACTACTCCACCAGTTATAAGAAACATCGAAGTATTCTGTAATGTCCTGATCAGGATCATAGTTCGCTAATATGTCCAATACAACAAGAAGATAATTGTGACTATCGTTAACTAGCAACACCTTTCTTATCTATAATCCGAATATTCTTTCACATCAAAACTTTAGTCCAGGCTGTTTTGTTTATATTTCTGTGTACCATTTTGTAATATTTGTAAAATTCCAAAGAAGTGAATGAATGTATTATAGTCAAAGGTTTTACTTTATATTGTACTACATTTCCATTCATTTGTAACCAACTTCACAGAATTAATCTCTGATAGAGGCTTCCTCTTAGAGAATTAGATACTAATTACCTTAGAAAGCACATACTTTTGTTTCGAACAATAGCTAAGACTGGGCTTAAAGTAGATTAGCACAGGCTTAAATCAACCGAGGTCGTTGGCTCCACCCTTGCGCTCAAGACAATGATTTGCAGACTTTGGGGCGTGACACTGAAGATCGGGGAATGCCGAAAAGTGATCAGAAATATTAAACGGTAATCAATATATTATACAAAATTCAATATATTATATGTGATCCCATTCGGACTAATTAGTAAAATTGTGTTATGAAATACGAGTACCTTTCCAATATTATATTAATAATATAATAATAATAATAATAATAATAATAATAATAATAATAATAATAATAATAATAATAATAATAATAATAATAATAATAATAATAATAATAATAATAATAATAATAATAATAATAATAATAATAATAATAATAATAATAATAATAATAATAATAAATAATAATAATTAATATAATAATAATAATAATAATAATAATAATAATAATAATAATAATAATAATAATAATAATAATAATAATAATAATAATAATAATAATAATAATAATAATAATAATAATAATAATAATAATAATAATAATAATAATAATAATAATAATAATGTTTTTAAACAACATAACTAATATATCAGGATATCAGGTTATTATTTTCAAACATTCTTTTCTTAAGTTTTCATTTGTCGGTATATTATCATTCTCAAATTCTTCCGTATAAATCAATAAAATGTTGTACTCCTATACTTATTTGTAAATAACGGTTTAAATCATGATGATGTGAGCTTTAGTCAGCATCTTTGTTATCCTGTTTCTAAACAATAATACTGATATTATACAAATGTTAAATAAAAGTATTGAACTGTTACAATTTAACATGTCGTGACATTTGATAAGTACAGTTACTTTTTTCTGTCACTTTGTTTATATTTCCCTACTGAATCACGAAACAAGGTTCTCGTTTTTTTAATCGTTGGTGATCTGTTTTCCTTTCTCTCTTTCTATCTATCTCTCTCTGCCTCTCTCGTACAAACATACACAAAAGCTACTTCCGACAATACACTACATTCACTCAAACAGGTTTAACTAACAACTGGCTCGCTCGGCACATAAAGAGAGGATTCTCTCAACACTGCATTAGCTTACATAGCCAAGAATGATGTAGCACGGACTTTTCTGAAAATCACAATTTCGGAAGCAAGTTCAGCAGTGAGCCGTTTTGTTCTGCCGCGCTCATTATCGCATTTGCTCTGACCGCTTCATTGTCATCAGGCGTGTATTAGATGCAGTGGTGCGTCTTTTTGACGGGCTTCCGGCGTCACAATATTTTATTTTCTCCCAAACCATTTAAAAGTCAATATTTGCAGTTTATTCATATACTACTATAGCTTAAGACAATTTCATCATGTGTGGCAATTCTTCAAAACAGTAAAAGGATAATAAATATGAATCTCTGGGACCTCGCTTAAAGAAGCACGAAATTTGATGTAGAATACCTACATTAAAGCCTGATTGCTGTGTTGAAATTTCAGATTAATAGATTTGAAATTGTAGATTTGCGATAAAAATAATCAAAGATAGGTATAATTAAATAGTAGATTTCTTCTGCGGCATCAGGGTTGCCAATGTTTAAAAGTAAAATTATCGTACCGCCTAACTCAAAATTATGGATTGGATTCAAATTATCGTACATCATAAACCAAATACTACAACAATAAATTTATGAGCATAACACTTATGAAAATGTAGTAGTGTTGTGTTATGGTGTCCACTTACAAGATTGATGACCTCAATCAGTATTACAACGTTAGTACTTATGTTTCTCGCACTATTCATCTGAAAGTTCATCATCTTCCTCAACTGTTGCAGCATTATACAAATTTGTTGTTGAGATAAACTTTAACATCTCGGTGGCTTGCAAATTTTCGGACCCATCACAGTTTTTCATAAGCTGAGACGACCGAAGAAGTCCATTTACCGTATTTAGCGCCAATCTGTTTGAAACCTTGATTTTTATTAAACTTCAGATTGGAAAAAAAAACTCTTTCACAAGAAGTGTTTTTGTGAGGCAATGAAATGACTGATAATGCAACCTCCGCCAGTATTTGAAATTAGTATTTTCACCAAGGTGACACATATGTTTAACAGCACTCCAGAAAACTGCTAGGTTCAGGCATGTTCTTTATTTCACACGAATATCACGTACTCAGAGTTTTCTCTATTGACCACCAATTTTCTGAACAATGCTTTCTTCATTGAGATTACCAGATCTGCGCACACTGGCAACAAGAGGATGAAGGGTAGAAGGATTAGTAGGATATGAAATGGTTGCCTTACAGGGGTGAAGACAAAAGCGGTTGAGGCAAAAGCGGTGTCGCTATTTGTAATTAACTTTATTTCACTGGAGTGACAAACAGTGAAAATGATATTTTGCCGGTATCGAAATTATCGTATGCCCTATAATTATCATACGGTGCAACGCTGGGTAGCATCCATAGGCTGAACATCGTATGATTCCTTTAAACTTTGTTTAACATGGGGTTACCTATGAAAGTACAAAGCGGAATCGTGACATTGCAGGCTTCCGGCGCAGGTGCGTGGCTGTAAACCTCAAATGTGCAACCTTATCAACTGCCTAGCGTGTGGAGCAGTAATTATGAAGTGACTTAACCTAAGCCAAGTGATTATACACGCTTCGACCATAACTTGAGACATTCTACTGAAATCGCGCAATGAAACTGTTAACGCGAGTTTTACTCACTTAACTGATTACCTAGCTTTGATAGAAGCAGCTGTTCAACGCCCCTGATAAATGAGTATATGCGCGTATGATACTCAAAACAAACTTCACTAGGGACATAGGTGCTTGTTCATGAACTGTAACATAAACTCATCATATGTTTTTATTTACATTAATATAAAATTTATAACTATTAGAACATCAGAAAAATTCAGTTATAATCTTCATTTCAATGTACATGCATGTCAATATGAGTAATACTTCTATATCAGACAATATGGAAATATTTTGTGCTTTAAGTCAAGAAATTGCATGAGAATTGGTGAAAGGAATCTCTTCTAACCAATGATTTCTAAATATAAGTTGATTTTCCTTGAAAATGGCTCTAATGATTTTGATTAAAATGCCATAGGTTTGAGATATCTTTATGACAAATGAAATGTATATCTTGAATTTCTGACTATACCCCATGAAGTCCTATTTAGTCTGGATGTCTTTTGTATAACTGGTAAACCGTTAGAGAGAGACCAAGTCTCACTATACAAAAAATGTACATCACACACAATTTATGTCTAAATACAATTTTTTGTAGAGTGAGATATACCTTGTTATTTGTGTGAGTGTTGGAGAACTTATACTTCTGTCAAATGAAACATCGCTATACATTTTTTTTATATCCGTGCAAAGAGAACGGAATTAGAAAGCTTTAAAAGATTTGACTATTGTTCATAAGCCAACTGTATTCCCATATTCCCGTTGCACGTGCAAATAAACGAGCAATAAGATAATTTCTGCAAATGTTTGTCCAAACTAACAGGAAGAAGATATAGGAATAAGAGTGACAGTGGTTAGTACAAGAGTAGAGAAAGTCATATGAGTGCAACACATCAGATTTTTTGATATTTGAAGAAATAACAGAACAATATTCTTCATTGTAGTATGCATGTTATTATATATAATAATTATACGTTTAGTAGTTAGCTATTTAATTCTTTAATTGTGAGATAACAAAAATGAGTATTTTAAACTATGTACATAGCTTTATCAAAGTAATAGGTGTGATGAAATTATTGCTCAAATGAACCAGAGATTCATAAATTCAGTTCCCTAAATATTGACTTTTGGAGATAAGAATATCCCTAAAAAATCTTATCAAGTTAGATTGCGAGTTTGCAGTCTCCAGATGAAAAGGTAAACGTCCTCTCTTAAAGCAAAGAGTAGGGAGTTGGGAGCAGGAAATTAAAGGTTTCTAATCTAAAAAGTTCAGTCACCATCTTGGAGTCATTCTTAATGAATTCGAAATATATACCTTGTGCTAAAAATTAATATTTATAATGTTAATATACAAC
>JAUKNM010000043.1:0-2500 GCA_030765045.1 Tenodera sinensis
GAAAGAAAGAAAGAAAGAAGGAAAGAAAGAAAGAGAGAGAGAAAGAGAGAAAGAAAGAAAGAGAGAAATAACTAAATAAATAAATAAAGAAAGATTGAAAGAAACAAAGAAAGAAAGAAAGACAGAAGGAAAGAAAGAAAGAAAGAAAGAAAGAAGGAAAGAAAGAAAGAAAGAGAGAAAGAAAGAAAACAAAGAAAGAAAGAAAGAAAAAAAGAAAAAGAGAAAGAAAGAAGAGAGAAATAAGAAGAAAGAAAGAAAGAAAGAGAGAAAGAAGAAAGAGAGAGAAAGACAGAAAGAAAGAAAAAAGAAAGAAAGAGAGATGGAGCGAAAGAGAGAAAGAGAGACAGAAATAAAGAAAGATAGAGAGAAAGAGAGAAAGAAAGAAAGAAAGAAGAGAGAGAAAGAAGAAAGAAAGAATGACAGAAAGAGAGAAAGAAAGACAGAAAGAAAGAAAGAGAGAGAGAAGAAAGAAAGAATTAAAGAAGGAAAGAAAGAAAGAAAGAAAGGAAAGAGAGAAGAAGAGAGAAGAAGAAAGAGAGAAAGAAGAAAGAAGAAAGAGAGAAAGAAAGAGAGAAAGAAATAAATAAAGAAAGATAGAGAGAAAGAAAGAAAGAGAGGAAGAAAGAAAGAAAGAGAGAAAGAAAGAAAGAAAGAGAGAAAGACAGAGAGAAAGAATGAAAGAAAGAGAGAAAGAAAGAAAAAAGAAAGAAAGAGAGAAAGAAAGACAGAGAGAAAGAAAGAAAGGAAGAGAGAAAGAAAGATAGAGAAGAGAGAAAGAAAGAAGAAAGAGAGAGAGAAAGAAAGAAAGAATGACAGAAAGAGAGAAAGAAAGACAGAAAGAAAGAAAGAAAGAAAGAGAGAGAGAGAAAGAAAGAAAGAATTAAAGAAGGAAAGAAAGAAAGAAAGAAAGAAAGAGAGAAGAAGAGAGAAAGAAAGAGAGAAAAGAAAGAGGGAAAAGAAAGAGAGAAAGAGTAGAAAGAGAGAAAGAAAGAGAGAGAGAAAGAAAGAAAGAAAGAAATAAAGAAAGAAAGAAATAAAGAAAGAAAGAAAGAAGGAAAGAAGGAAAGAAAGAAAGAATGAAGGAAAGAAAGAAGGAAAGAAGGAAAGTAAGAATGAAAGAAAGAAGGAAAGAAGGAAAGAAAGAAGGAAAGAAGGAAAGAAAGAAAGAATGAAGGGAAAGAAAGAAAGAAAGAAAGAAAGAAAGGAAAGAAAGAAAGAGAGAAAGAAAGTTAACAGAGAAAGAAAGAAAGAAAGAAGAGAAAGAAAGAAAGAAAGAGAGTAAGAAAGAAAGAGAGAGAGAGAAAGAAAGAAACAAAGAGAGAAAGAACGTAAAAGAGAAAGAAGTTAGAAAGAAAGAAAGAAAGAAAGAAAGAAGGAAAGAAAAGAAAGAAAGAAGGAAAGAAGGAAAGAAGGGAAGAAAGAAAGAATGAAGCAATGAAAGAACGACAGAAGGAAGAAGGAAAGAAAGAAAGAAGGAAAGAAAGAAAGAAAGAAAGAAAGAAAAGAAAGAAAGCAAGAAAGAAAGAAAGAAAGAAAGAGAGAAAGTAAGAGAGAAAGAGAAAGCTAGAAAGAAAGAAATAAAGAAGGAAAGAAAGAAAGAAAGAAAGACGGAAAGAAGGAAAGAAGGGAAGAAAGAAAGAATGAAGGAATAAAAGAAGGAAAGAAGCAAAGAAAGAAGGAAAGAAAGAAAGAAAGAAAGTAAGAAAGAAAGAAAGAAAGAAAGAAAGTAAGAGAGAAAGAAAGTTAGAAAGAAAGAATGAAAGAAAGAAGGAAAGAGAGAAAGAAAGAAAGACAGAAAGAAAGAAAGAAAGAAAGAGAGAAAGAAAGAGAGAGAGAAAGTAAGAGAGAAAGAAAGTTAGAAAGAAAGAAGAAAGAAGAGAGAGGAAGAGAGAAGAAAGAAAGAAAGAAAGATGGAAAGAAAGAGAGCAAGAAAGAGAGAAACAAAGAAAGAAGGAAAGAAAGAAAGAAAGAAAGAAAGAGAGAGAAAAGAGAGAAAGAAAGAAGAAAGAGAGAAACAAATAAAATAATAAATAAATAAAGAAAGAAAGAAAGGAAAGAAAGAAAGATTGAAAAAAACAAAGAAAGAAAGAAAGAAAGAAGGAAGGAAAGAAAGAAAGAAAGAAAGAAGGAAAGAAAGAAAGAAAGAGAGAAAGATAGAAAGAGAGAAAGAAAGAGAGAGAGAGAAAGAAAGAAACAAACAAAGAAAGAAATAAAGAAAGAAAGAAAGAAAGAAAGAAGGAAAGAAGGAAAAAAGAAAGAATGAAGGAAAGAAGAAGGAAGGAAGTAAAGAAGGAAAGAAAGAAAGAAAGAAAGAAAGAAAGAAGGAAAGAAAGAATGAAGGAAAGAAGAAGAAAGAAAGAAAGAGAGAAAGAAAGAAAGAGAGAGAGAAAGAAAGAAAGAAAGAGAGAGAAAGAAAGAAAGAGAGAGACAGAAAGAAAGAAACAAAGAGAGAAAGAAAGTAAAAGAGAAAGAAAGTTAGAAAGAAAGAAAGAAAGAGGGA
>JAUKNM010000043.1:7500-30000 GCA_030765045.1 Tenodera sinensis
ATAAATAAATAAATAAATAAATAAATAAATAAATAAATAAATAAATAAATAAATAAATAAATAAATAAATAAATAAATAAATAAATAAATAAATAAATAAATAAATAAATAAATAAATAAATAAATAAATAAATAAATAAATAAATAAATAAATAAATAAATAAATAAATAAATAAATAAATAAATAAATAAATAAATAAATAAATAAATAAATAAATAAATAAATAAATAAATAAATAAATAAATAAATAAATAAATAAATAAATAAATAAATAAATAAATAAATAAATAAATAAATAAATAAATAAATAAATAAATAAATAAATAAGTAAGTAAATAAATAAGTAAATAAAGAAAGAAAGATTGAAAGAAACATAGAAAGAAACAAAGAAAGAAACAAAGAAAGAAAGAAAGAAAGAGAGAGAGAAAGAAAGAAAGAAGGAAAGAAAGAAAGAAAGAAAGAAAGAAAGAAAGAAAGAAAGAAAGAAGGAAAGAAGAAGAAAGAAAGAAAGAAAGAAAGAAAGAAAGAAAGAAAGAAAGAAAGAAAGAAAGAAAGAAAGAAAGAAAGAAAGAAAGAGAGAAAGAAAGAAAGAAAGAAAGAAAGAAAGAAAGAAAGAAAGAAAGAAAGAAAGAAAGAAAGAAAGAAAGAAAGAAAGAAAGAAAGAAAGAGAGAAAGAAAGAAATACATTCCAACCTTGAACTATTTTCTCTAGCGGCCTTATGGTTACTCAAAAATAATCTTATTAAAGAGTACATGCAAAAAATGTAATGATGTAAATATCATTATTTAAGGAGTTATGATTTTTTTCAGTGTTAGAAACATCGAAGAAAATCTCATTTTGAAATGTTTTTGGAGATCTGACCATGAAAATGTACTGAAGGGAAATGCACATATTAGAGGAATATTTATAAATATGACATTGTTATCATATACTGTTTATCAACAATTCACATGGTGTTTATGAGCTTAAAACAAATTTAAATAAAAGAGTCCAAATTATTACTGTTTGGCAATGGATTCAATCCTGTGATGAACGAGCCAGCGAAGTCGGAGTGGTGTTTGTTTATAATGTATTGCTTGTACTACAAATGGTAGTGTGCTATACTGCTATGTTGACGTTATTATGATGCCAAGGCAGTCATTTCTGTTGTAGTTTCCATTTTCTTCTGGTGCGAAAAGAGATTGTTAAGTAAAAATGGCTAAAAAGGTGAAGGACATTAAAGGGCCAGCAATGGTTTCCATAAGTGCTGCAAGTTATACACAAATAGTGCAATTAAACTGGGAATAAAAAGCTTGTGTGGCACAGACAATAAAAGAATAGGTAAAGCTGCAAGTTTTCAGACCTGGAGCGAAGTGGCAGGCCAAGGGTTGCATCGTCCAGGAGGGAGGAGGGATAGAGCTGAAGCAGTTATATCCATATGAGATCGGAAGGTAGAGGTGTAGCTGCTCCCAGGCCGAAAAACCTCCGAGAGCTTCGAGATACATTATCCGTATCTTCGAGTAGCATTGTCATGCAAGAGTTAAATTTACTGTGATAGCCAAAGGAGCCCCAATAAAGTATAAAATTATCTGCAATGTATATTTGAAACAATATGCTATGGATTTATATTAATGTATAACGTTATTCGCTCTTCGAAGAGAAAATTTCAAAATATAATGGATGTCCTTAAGCTTTTGGTAGAAAGTTGCGGATTGATTTTAGACACAAATTTAACAAATACCTTTGTTGTGCAATCTGCCATTTCCGAATTATGCATTATTGGTTTAAATGTTTCAATAGTTTATGTTTCAACAGATTTCGCTATTCAGTTGTGTCTCGCTGTCATCTCGATTATACTATTTATGCAAGGTTTATTTGGATTGAAATAAAGTAGATAGAAAAACAAGCTTTCGTAAGAATAGTTGCTAGAAGTATACAAAAATAAAACGTTGGTAGATAGAGAAAGTATTGTGAAGGTAACATGACATTTTTAGGAAATGCTCCGTCGGTACGAATAACTCTAAAACGAAATGTTCGATAAATACAAACTTGGTATTAAGATCATATCTTCCAAAGATGCATACGAAGATTTTCAAGAAAATTCCTACAACTCAAACTATTCGCAACATGGAAACCTTAATCAGGACCTTTCCAATGCAAGTGAAATGAATTTTCTGATTATAGCCTCTTTGTTCGGGAGGAATTTTGTATAATCCTGTACTGGTAAACATTAAGAGACAAAATAAGAACAAGCTGTTCAAAAAATGTAGATCTACTTAAAATACACTGATTAATTGAAATAACTTTTCTGTTGTGGCTTCAGCCATTTCCAGGATATCTAATATTATGATTTGACCATTAGATATGTTTAGTTCTTCCGGGGTTGTAAAATACGTTTCACCAAGTCCTGCGCTTGGCATCATCAGGGTAACACGATCCGTTGTCTGCACTGGTCAGAGTTCAGAGTTGTCATTCGAATTCTGACCAGTTCAGACAGTGGATCGTGTTATCCTGATGATGCCAAGCGCAGGAATCTTTTATTGCTTCAGCCATTTCCAGGATATCTATTATTATGGTTTGAATTTATCAAGACTGTAATATTTTGAAGTGTTCTCGCTATTCAGTTGTTTCTTACATGCTATGGAAAGAGAATTGAAGGCCAGCCTATAGCGAACCACTTTTGAACATCTGACTATCAATTCGGTCCACTTATTACCTATAACGAAATCTATAATGAAGCTACTTCGGATAAAGTTATGTGGACTAATACGAAGATATAGGAAAAAAAAATTAGAAGTTACATTCACATGCGTTTCTCTTCCTATTCCTCAACAAACCACTGTTACAAAACCTTATTCTTCTATGTACTACATGTTAACCGAGATAGAAATATATAGAAATGATTTTTATTACATATATTTCCTTGTCGCTACAATGGGAATAGAAGAATACAATAAGCTTAAGCAGTTGTCAAATCTTTTCGCTATGTAAGAGCTTTGAAATTCCATTCTTTTTGTATAGCCAAGAGAGAAAATGAATAACAACTTCCTATTTGAGAAAAGTATAAGTATTTGAAAATTCAAACGAATAACAAAGAATACCTCGGAAATAGTTATGTGCACACAAATCATGCTTTGCGTACTTCAACGAGATTGGCATTCCTTGTGTTGTAAGATTTTCTGTATTTCTTAGGGTTAACGAGAATTCAGTCTATTTTCAGAAAATTCAAGATATATACTTCGTTTGTCATGAGAATATCTTAAACGTACATTAATTTGACGAAAATTGTTGGAGGTGTTTTTGAGAAAATAAACATTTTCGAAACTTTTTCCATGTAATGTGTAGTTGGAATGGGGGGGGGGGATTTTCTTGAAAATCTTCCTTAATAATTAGTCGTTTTTAAGCTATGCTGCACTCTCTCTCTTTCTCTCTCTCTCTCTCGCTCTCTCTCTCTCTCTCTCTCTCTAACACACACACCCACACTGGGACCTTCTAAAATATCGTTTTGCTTTCTTTACTACGTATAGTAAGTAGGGGAAGTATTATATTCGACCCAAAATTTGGACGTCGAGATTTCATCGACCCCGGAATCTAAAAAAGCACTTTTAGGAAAACGTCCGCGCATATCTTCCGTATTAAGATACCAAAACTAATATTAACAAATTGTCACAACTGTTCGTTCTCAAAATTCGACGCTCTCCGGCGTCCAAACCGTGCATTTCCGAACAGGGGTTCCTGTATAAAAACCGACCAGTTTGCCATCCCGCGCAACATATTAAACGTTATCGTTGCTTAAAACTGAGGCACTAAAACCCAAGTTAATTGCACTCATAAACCTAGGTGTATACATAGTGTAAATAGAACTGTGTGTGTGTGTGTGTGTGTGTGTGTGTGTGTGTGTGTGTGTGTGTGCGCGCATGTGCGCGCTTGTGTGGCACGTACGGCGTATGCCCAAGTGTGAATGCGCGCGCAGTTTCTTAATTCATAGAGACATTACTCTCTAGTAAATCTGTTATACAAACCAAAAATACTATAAAATGTCGATAATTGTAAACCAATGAAAATTGCAGCCTGTAAACCGAGGCCCATGAACAGGCACAAAGCAAAAACCTTTATGAGTGGGCAATTACCTTAAAATGTACACACGGAATTCTAATTTTAAGCTCTTGTTTAATTTGATTGGTACTGTGTGGGTTCGCAACAATAGAATCCTAGACAAGCACTGTACATACACTGAAATGCAATCAGTTTAAGTAGAAATCGGCTCCAGTTTGCCCACATGGAACTTCAATGCCACTGCGGTGTGCATGCGGTCGAGTTTGTTGATGCAGAAGATGAAACGGTAATGATAATTGCCTATCACAAATTGCGAACATTGAAACAGCACTGTTTCCACGGGCTTTACAATAATTACCATTGCAATCGTTTCCTTGGAATTCCAAATTTAGTTACGTGCTATAAACTTGTATTGTTTCGTTCCGTAATTGAGGACATTAAGAATAATAACAGAGGCACCGACCTTGCCAACAGACACGCGGATGTACGTGCAAGGAAACTGTGAGATATATGGCTAGCCTGGGGAATCCTGGACACTGTACTAACAAAAGAATAATGCTCTGACATCATCCCAGCGGACATAACATTAAAATGTCAAGACCTTTGCTCTGGAAGCTCTCTGTAAAACATTTATACCGAAAATATGCTCTGTTTAGACAACATATGCATTTCCAGTTAAAGTATAGAAAATGCTAATGCTAACATAGGAATAGCGCCAGGGAGGAAGCAGACTGTCGCATATACAATACATAGAACTATGGAAAACACGATAGAGTTAAACATTTAATTTATACAATACTAGCACTAAAACGGCTTACTGTGATGGCATAAATCGTGCGAAAAACCCTATTTCAGGAACCACTACCAGAAAATCAATGACGTAATTACCGTGGCAACAAAACAGCAATGACGTCATCATAGTCATAACATAACTTTCCCCAATATGCCTGTAAGTAAACCTGAAATTGTCACTCTCGCAAGTGCAGTAACATTCAAATACAAGAATCACTTCATTAAATTTATTTTTAATACATTTTTCGTTCCTCCATTCACAAAACGTTTCATATTATTTTTCGCAAACATATTTTGATTTTTATGGAATTAATACGCTCTCAGAACTCTTGGATTCGTTCAAAATGTCAAGTGGAATACAATCCATATTTTTAATAATTTTATCATCACCTTCCATTTTCCTCTATAGGTAAGTGTTGAAACAAATGAAACATCTATTTAGCAACCATATTGCATCTGTAATCTCTGACATATAATTTTTCATTTAGTAAACTGATTATTTATTTTTCCGTGCTTTAATGCTAGAATTACGTAAAACGTTGTACGTAACATGCATATAATACTTTCACTGTAGCATTCATAAAAATATGCTCGTGTCAGAATCAGTCAGATCAGGAGTCGGCAAATTGGCCATCGCGATTGTACGATTTATTATGTCAGGGAAGGCAACCCAGCATGCACATGAAACACGGTTCGAAGCAGGGGGTTTGAAAGCCGCAGTGGTGGTGTAAATAAACTTCTCTAGCACACGTTTGATGTTATACATGCTTAATACATATACCAGGTGGCTCACTCCAGCCTGCCCTCGGATAAGTAGACAACTTTTCGTGCGTTAAAAGAGTTGCAGAAAACACCGGGGTACATCCAGTCAGTGGCGTGTGTGAACTTCGTTCTGCTTGTGAGAGAAGCGAGAGCGGCAGAGGAAATGCCCAGGCTCCAAGTAGCGTGTGCGTAGAGCATGATGATAGAGAGGAACAGTTTTAGAATATTTTCCACTTCACTTACAAGACTCTATTTTCGAGGCAATAAACTTATTCCTGTATATGCTGCTATTGTCAAACATTACGGATTACAGATTGTAAATTGTCGTAACAAAATGCATGCAAACATGAGGGCCGTAGTGTTTGATTGGCATTTCTTTGTTTCTTATTAATGTTATTGTTGTATTTTATTGTTATTTTTAGTTATTGTTATTATTTTGGTTTGAGGTTATTGTTTTATATTAAATTATTGTTGTTTATATTGTTTGTATTTTATTAACATTAATATTAAATTTATTATTAGTTTATTCTTATTTGTGTTTATCGTTATGTTTATCACTATTGATATTAGTATTAGTATTGTTTTGGTTATTATGCTTGTCATTATTATTATTACTATTATTATTATTATTATTATTATTATTATTATTATTATTATTATTATTATTATTATTATTATTATTATTATTATTATTATTATTATTATTATTATTATTATTATTATTATTATAATATCATTATTATTATTATTATTATTATTATTATTATTATTATTATTATTATTATTATTATTATTATTATTATTATTAGTGGTGCTGGTATTAGTGCTGGTGGTATTGGTGTTGGTTGTGGTGTTAGTAGTGGCAGTGCTGGTGGTGTTGGTGTTGGTTGTGGTGTTGGTGGTGTTAGTAGTGGCGCTGCTGGTGGTGGTGGTGGTGTTGGTTGTGGTTTGGTGGTGTCAGTAGTGGCGGTGCTGGTGGTGGTGGGGTGGTGTTGGTGAAATTGGTGGTGGTGGCGCTGGTGCTGGTGGTGATGTTGGTGGTGGTGATGGTGGTGGTGGTGGCGGTGGCGGTGGGGTGGTGGTGGTTGTGGTGATAGCGGTGGTGGTGGTGGTGGTGGCGGTGGCGGTGGGGTGGTGGTGGTTGTGGTGATAGCGGTGGCGGTGGTGGTGGCGGTGGCAGTGGGGTGGTGGTGGTTGTGGTGATAGCGGTGGCGGTGGTTTGGTGGTGGTTGTGGTGATAGCGGTGGCGGTGGTGGTGTCGTCTTTCTCTCTGCCTGAGATAGAGGGCCACGGTATCTGGAATTTCTACTAGGTGAGCTTCAGGTTTTTCTTGATGAGGTTCCTGTACCATGGCGGAACAACACTGTCCACTGCTTCAAACGAGATGGTGTACCGCCTTACCATTATGAACCTGTTCATTGATGGATGCGCTTCCAAACCCACAGCCATCATGAGGAGGGGTAGAGTGTGTTGGAGAAATTATGCACATCACTGTGCGTTTAATGCTTCTTGATAAAAATGGGCACCTAAAATACTGTTACTAATGATACCGCACCAAACATTGACACTCCACTGTCGTTGATGAGAAACTTGGTGAATCCAGTGGGGATTTTGCACGGACCATTAGTGCATGTTCTGCAGATTCACGTGACCATGATTTGTAAATGCAGCTTCATCCGTAAACAACGTATTACTTAGGAACACTGGAATTCCTCGCAACTGCTGAAGTGCAAAACAACAGAATACAATGGGTAATTTAAAGTTATTCATGTACAGTTCTTGGTGAGGTGAGATATGGAACAGATGAAATCTATGACTATGCAAAATTTTGCTCACACTATTGCAGCTTATTCTAGAACCTCGTGCAATCTGTCGTACACTCACCTCAGTATTGTGCGCTACAGGAGTCAGAACAGGAAGTTCGTTTCCATTGTTAGTCTCTGTCTTCGTACATTGTCGCTTTGTGGGAGCCCAGCTTCCTGTTTATATGAGTTTCACGTAAATATTGGCAGTGGTGCGAGTTGAAAGACACCATCGATTTGGGTAGCGTTCAGCGTACAATACTGTGGTTGCATTTCTGTGACATTTTTGTCGTAAATTAAAATAATAACTAGTTTTTCTTCGTTACTAGAGGATGGCACATCGACTAGATGACGGCAAATGAAACAGGTCACACGAAAACAGGGTTTAATGTGTCAGTATGGAAAGCAATATCCTAAACGTACGTGAATTACTTTACAGTACGGCAGACCAGATCAGGAGACACTGAAGCTAGAACGTGCCGAGCTGATATTGGTTGTTTACAGCAGGCTACAGGCCACTGCAAACAACCCCTGCACTGAGCATGCTACTACATGTGTTGCACTACATTGACGTATTATCCTCTTCTTCGTATCGAAGACGTCGCCTTTAAGATCTAAAAGATCTCGTCGCCAAGATATCTCCTATCCTGTGTTTGGTGTCCCGGTACCTGACTAGCTCTAGCAAGAGGTCCTAATCTGCAAGGTATGCGTGAGTTGTGGTAGAAATGGAACCAAACCAAGAATTAACAAACATTTCACTTTATTTGCAAATCTCCAGATTTGTTAGAACTGCCGACGATACCTAAATATAATATAACTTTCTAACTCCAACTGCAACGCTATAATACTTCAACATTGTCACCCTTTAGTGAACGCCAAATTATGTATACGCACCAGCATAAGTACAGATCATACAAACTTGCATGTGCACTGGCTGCGCGATTCAAGACGAATGTGAGTTGCCTTGCACGTGATCGCGTGGGCGACACGAAGGAAGCGATTTTCATTGGTCAACTTTTGAGCTTGTCATAGCAAGATGAGAATTAACCTGCTGAACTCTGCGGGCTTTGCTCGCACAACAAATTATAATCTTATCACTCATCTAATCTGCCTAGGCTTCCATTCATGAGACTTTAATATATTCAGCTTTATTAACAATGTCATCCTATTAACTATCGAATACAATCTCCCTTTAATTTTGTGTATTATTAATTACTTATATTCACATTATAATTTCGGTTTCAACGTCGGAAACTGTGACACCATTGCCGTCCTCTACTAGCCACATATTTCAGAACCTATAAGACTTAAGAGACGTGAAACCAAACGTGCTATCACTAATTGTAGCTACAGATTTCATTTCACTAGAATAAACATACATGTTCCATTTAAAAAAAAATTGATTTGTTTCACTCACATGACTTTCTCTACTCTTGTACTAACTACTCTTACACACTCTTATTCCTATATCTACTTCATGTTAGTTGAGATAAACATTTACAAAAATTATCTTATTGTTTATTTCCTTGTAGGTACAAGGGAAATATGTGAATACAGTGGACTTTGAGCGGTAGGCAAATTTTTAAAAGCTTTCAAATTCCGTTCTCTTTGCACGGTGAACATATAAAGAAAAGGAATAACGATGTTCCATTTGACAGACTATGCTCTCCAAAACTCACACAAATAACAAGGAATATCTCCGAAATGGTTCACTCTACTTAAAAAAAAAAAAAAAAAAAAAAAAAAAAAAAAAAAAAAAAAAAAAAAAACCGGATAATAATTGTGTATTTTAGTAAGATCTACATTTTTGTATAGTAAGATTTGGTCTATCTCTTACGATTTACCAGTTATGCAAAAGTCATCCAGAGTAAATATCACTACAGGGGCTATAGCCAGAAAATTCAAGATATATATTTAATTTGTCATAAAAATATTTTAAACATGTCATTTTAATCAAAATCAAAGCCATTTTCAGGAAAATCAAGATGTTCGAAACAATTTTCCACGTAAACGGTAGTTTAGGGTGAAGCAACTTTCTTCAAAATCTTCGTGTCGCATCCTTGAAAGACATTAAACTTAAATACCAACTTTGGTTTTAAATGACTTTTTGATTTTGAGTTATATTGTCCACAGAGTGACAGAATCACACGCACACACAGGCACACGCACGGACATTTTTCTAAAAATGCTTCTTTTTTTGATTCACGGGGCCTCAAAACATATTTCCGCTGAAATCTCGACACCGATTTTTTGGGTGGAATACAATACTTTCTCTACTTTACTATACGTAGTAGAGAAAGTAAAAAATGCTACCCTGGACGACAGTATCCAGAGAATCGTGCGCTACAATACATGAAGGCTAAACTTTTGGATATTGTATATTATTCATTAAAACTGCAATTCATTTTGACATGTACACACTTTTTTCTTTCTTTTGAAGATGGTACTTACGATCCACTTACCGCTTATGCTATAATGCGAAGAACATTAACATTTCTGCAAAATCCGGCAAATTTAGGCAGAATTAATAAAATATATTTAACTCTCCAAACATTGATATAATGTATATTTACTGTTGCAGACATACAATATAATCATATTTTATAGTAGAATTTTATCATTTAAATTTTATTATCTTTATCTCCAATAGTTGGTTAACATTTACTTAAACTTTAATTAACTCAAGATTTAGACACAACTCTTTCAGCGCAAGCAGCCATTTCCCCTTCAGTTGTCAACTAGCTTGGTCAGCATTACCAGGCGTGACTAATTGATCACCCGTTTATAGAGTCTAGCGCAATTGACCTTAATACTGCTTTTGAACTGTTGTCAGTAATTTTATTTTCATTTATTAAGATTTCTGTTATTCACTAGCGTCAAATAATAGTAATCAATACACATATAGTGTATTTACAGAAACACGACTTCGCCTCGTATTTTCAAATTACTTCTTCATACTGCACATATATTCATACCGCACGTTTATCTTTGATTACAGCATAATACACAATAGAGGGCTACGATTACTTTTGCAAGTATGAGACGTTTTGATAAATTTTGTAGTGTTTAGACCTTTCAAATTCATCACTCTAGTTTTTGTCTACGCAAATCCTTCTCTACCTGCCTTAATTCAAATCTGTATGTTTTTCTCTGTCCCACACTAATTTTGTTTCCCTAGAGAGCTTCAAAGAAACTTTTTCTCTCATAGCACCAAAAGCTTCTTACCTCTCCATATTGTTTATCCTCGGAATTACTTATTTCCAGAACCCATTGTTTTCATGCTGCGTATTTATTAATTCATGCCTCTCTCATCTGAATCCGATAATTTGCTGAATTCTGAGGAACCGTGACCCTTTTAACTTATATTTCTCTCGGATGCGAAAGCATTGTTTAACGTTAATATCTCTGTTCTGCACTGTGGAAGTTCTATATAGGCCGTTCCCGTAGCTCAGTCGGTAAGTAACCTGCCTTAAGGGCTTCCGGATTCGATCCCCGACTGGGAGGGTGGGAATTTTTCTTCCACTAAGTTTATTCCCATCCTTGGTAGTCTGGAAGTACGAATGGGAGTGTGAGTGTGTGTGTGTGTGTGTGTGTGTGTGTGTGTGTGTGTGTGTGTGCGTGTGTGTGTGTGTGTGTGTGTGCGCGCATGCGCGCGCCTATGAATTTAACGTAATAAATTAAAAAAACAAAACAAAGTATAGAAAACCAACGTTCAATTCCAACCTTAAGTGAGTGAACACCATTGCAATTGTTCCGAGAGATTAAAAACCGCCAATATGACCTTCGATGTTAAAGGCGGCATAAATGGAAGCTTATAAAAAGCTCTAGATAAGTATTTCATAATTCTTCAATAATTTACACACAACTTATTCAAATACAAAAGGAAAACATATGTTTAATATGTAACAATTACATATTATTTACTTCGATATTAGCTGACGTAGTTAATGCATAAATCACTTTGAGTTATACTGAAATGTACTTAATTCGATTTCATTTCTATTTGTTATTTGAAGATCGCTAAAAATTGCTTTAATGTGAAAGCTTCAACATAAAAGTTATGCTATATTTTCACGATTATTTTGCTTTTTAGTACTACCTTTTAAGAAGTGATTTTGATTCATAAACAAATCGCTGTTAAGGGTTAAAACGTGTTATCAGTTTATTTAAATTAAATGGTTTAATCATGTCTTAGTTGTTGTTAATATGAACGTTCAGGTGCTTTTATTTTCAGCTCCGAAGTTTGGGAACCACTGCACGTTTGTTCACTCTATCACAGAAGTAGCTAGATATTGTATTCCCAAGATGATAACTTGCAAAACGAATTGCATGAAGCTGGAACTCAAGCTAAAAAAGTAAAACCAGGAAAAATTAGAAATTGCACTTTACCAAAAAAGTGACTTAATATGTATATTGCGCATTTTATGAGAATTGTACACCTAGCAGAAACTATAAAAAGACTGCAAAAAGATAAATTTTCTATAAAAACAACAGGATACGGATTATACCATGAAACGTTTAACCCAAAAGAAGAAGAGAAACAACATGACGCACAATTATGCATGGCCTTGCAAAGACCAAACACCTACCTCCTGAATGTGAAGGTAGCGTATATTTTCCTTCTAATCCACAGGTTCTGAGTTGGAATCTTGGTCGGAGGAATTTGAATACATGAGAGTTTGTTTTTTCTGGGGCTATTCTATAACCTGAGAAATAAATGAACTCTATGTACTCCGGGCTCACATGACCGTTCACATAATCGTGTGGCTCCTCTCAGTAGCCCTGAGTTATAGGAGAGGTTAAACTTTCTCTCTCTCTCAAAATGAAAAGGTAAAAAACATACAGGTAATAAGCAAAATAATATGACATCGGGACCTCGATATATTGGGGCTGAGAAGAAAGAGCAAAAAACAAGTTGTGCTTTTGATGTAAATTTTAAATGTGTGTCTGTTTTTTAGATATTTGAGAATTCGGTGACAAAATGTTTCTAGAACAAGGAAGAAATGGATCGTAAGGACAAGGATGAAATGCAAAGGAATTGCTGATTCAAGCATTGCTAGTAGAAGAGAAAATGTCCTAAAGAGCATGCTAAAAGAGCTAAATGACAACGGGATGAAGATGAATCTAAAAAATCTTATGCTTCACTCACATGGCTTTCTCTACTCTTGTATTAACCATTATTACAAACTCTTATTCCTATATCTTCTTCGTGTTACTTGAGATAAAAATTTGCAGAAATTATGGTATTGCTTATTTCCTTGTAGGTACAAAGGAGAATAGGCTTTGAGCCATAGATATTTTAAAGCTTTCAAATTCCATTCTCTTTACAGCGCTAACATACAAAAAATGAATAACGATGTTCCATTTGACGAAAGCTTTTCCAAAACGCACACAAATAACAAGGAATATCTCCGAAATGGTTCACTATACAAAAAAATTTATTTAGACCTAAATTGTGTGTTTTATCAAGATCTACAGCTTTTGTATACTATGATTTGGTCTATTTCTAACGGTTTACCAGTTATGCAAAAGTCATTTAGAGTAAATGTGACTTCAGGGGCTATAGCCAGAAATTCAAAATATAAATTTCATTTGTCATAAAAATATCTCAAACATATGACATTTTAATCAAAATCGTTAGAGCCATTTTCAAGAAAATAAAAACTTTCGAAACATTTTCCATCTAAAGGGTAGTTTAGGGTGAAGCTATTGTCTTCAAAATCTTCGTGTCGCATCCTTGAAAGACACTTAAGAAGCTTAAATACTAACTTTGGTTTTTAACCTACTTTTCGTTTTTGAGTTATGCTGTCCACAGACTGACAGACGCATACACATAGACTGACAGACAGACTGACAGACACACACACACACACACACACACACACACACACACACACACACACACACACACACACACACAAATAATAAAATACACAATTTATGCCCAAATAATTTTTTTGTAGGTTGAACCATTTCGGAGATATTCCTTGTTATGTCTGTGAGTTTCGGAAAACTAGGGAAATGGAACATCGTTCTTCATTTTTTTATATGTTAAGTGTGCAAAAAGAACGGAATCTCAAAGCTTTAAAATATTTGACTATTGCTCAAAGCCTACTGTATTCTAATATTTCCCTTGCACCTACAAGGAAATAAGCAACAAGATAATTATGTAGGTACAAATGTTTATCTCAACACGAAGAAGATATAGGAATAAGAGTTTGTAAGAATGGTTAATACAAGAATTGAGAAAGTCATCTGAGTGCAACACATCAGATTTTTTTAGGATAAGAATCCCGAGACGCAACACCCTTTCCAGACCAACGCCTACCACCCGACCGCTACGTCCCTCACCTCTACCCATCGTAGGCTTCATGAGTGGGGTGCAGGATTGGAGGAGGGACGCGTTCAGCGCCCCGGTCCCTACTGACAACCAGGGGTAGCTACTTTACAATTAAGTAGCTCTTCAGTTGGCCACTCAGGCACCTAACGAGGGGGAGGCTAGGTTTCCCAGCGGGAGAAAGTCCCTACGCCGGTACCGGGAATCGAACCCGGGTCTCCCGCTAAGAAAACAGCAGCGCTACCACCGCGCCAAGGAGACGATCATTTTAGGATAATTTCGTGTAATTCTCAGAAAATCTAATGAAAGAAAGGTAGGTCAGTAAATTTGTTATTAAATTCAAGGAAATGCTTTACTAAACATCCAGCAATTAACGTGCTAAGTTGGAGGACAGCAAAACCTGAGTAAAACGTTTTTTTCAATTGTTTAATAAACCAGAAGAATTTTGTGCGAGCCCAAGAATAAATACTAAAAAACAATCACAGACATCAAATTTCTTTAAATAGCTTTGAATATGTATTGTACTGTGTTTAAACACTACAAATGCTGTATATTGACTAATTTAATGATCACCATTATCATAAGTGCCATCATTACTTCTCTTATTATATCCACGTTTCTTTAAACCTGTATTGAAATACCAATGCACCTCATGAACCAAAAGTGCGAGAAAGTTTTGCGAAAATGGTTAGTTAGAGAAGTTGAGAGCAAGGAAAGAAATGGCGACTCTCTTAAACTTCGGACTACCAAGTTCTAAGATCATCAGCAACTACCAAGAGGGGTCAAATGAGACCCCATGCAACAATAATGATCTTTGAATACAAATGAATGCAAAATGGATCAACATGCATCAAGTAAATAACAAATACACTGTTAATACAATATATTTAAACAATTAATTAAAGCTACAATGTGAATATGAGGTCTAAGATAATACCTGTTTTCATACTATTTTTCCTCCTCTCATTAACATACATAGAAATTGAATTACATCTTTAGAAAATCTCACACTAGTTAAAGATTTGCTAATGAAAACACAAACATGAGAAAATGACAACACAACTGACCAGAAAAAAAAGATGTCTGTGACTTTTTATTTGTGCACTCCACAAGAATTTACATAAGAGAAATAATAGCGATAAGAAAAAATGGTAATGAAAAAGGTAATCGTGATGATCTAAAATCTGAATTATTTTGTTTTTTCTTTAGTTTATAAAAGATATTTTATAAATTTTTATTTATGAATTAGAATAATCTTAACATTTTTGGTAATCAAAGAACAACTTCAATTATATTATTTTATTTAAAATTATTTTAGTGCTTATTCAATTTCAATTTATTTTTATTCCTGTAAGTCCTGGAAGCACTCCAATAAGATTATGAACTGTTCAACGAGCAGCTTTTGGTGGATTTTTGGACCGAGAATCTTCATTTTTACTTACATAAGTTTTATAAGTTGGCATACCGTCAATATCATCTTCATCAGCACTGTTTTCTATTTCATCTGCTATTTCTTATATCTCTAACACATTCTGCTTTCTGATGATTCTGTCACCATATAATTCTTCACTATCTCTGCCGTTTTATATCACGAAATTACTTGACTAAGATGCTCCGGGTTGTTTAGATCATATCTATCGAGCAAGCTTTCTGACATTTTCATTTCACTGGCACAAACAGCATTTGTAACCTCTCAGATCAATGCCCAATAATAAACTAAACGTAGTCAGACAAAACAAAAATGCCTATACTCGCAACAATGAGCGTGCTGAAATGTTTATTAGCAGCATCATTATTGCCAATGGAACGAAGAAAATCATACTCTGAAAAAGAAATGTTTGTACAACGCCGACTACCAAGTGGGATCAACAGAGAACCCACTCAATAAAATGAAACATTTTTTTCTTCTTATTCATTTAGTCACAAGAGTCATGAGGTAACGAGCATATGTATGTATGTATGTATGTATGTATGTATGTATGTATGTATGTATGTATGTATGTATGTATGTATGTATGTATGTATGTATGTATGTATGTATGTATGTATGTATGTATGTATGTATGTATGTATGTATGTATGTATGTATGTATGTATGTATGTATGTATGTATGTATGTATGTATGTATGTATGTATGTATGTATGTATGTATGTATGTATGTATGTATGTATGTATGTATGTATGTATGTATGTATGTATGTATGTATGTATGTATGTATGTATGTATGTATGTATGTATGTATGTATGTATGTATGTATGTATGTATGTATGTATGTATGTATGTATGTATGTATGTATGTATGTATGTATGTATGTATGTATGTATGTATGTATGTATGTATGTATGTATGTATGTATGTATGTATGTATGTATGTATGTATGTATGTATGTATGTATGTATGTATGTATGTATGTATGTATGTATGTATGTATGTATGTATGTATGTATGTATGTATGTATGTATGTATGTATGTATGTATGTATGTATGTATGTATGTATGTATGTATGTATGTATGTATGTATGTATGTATGTATGTATGTATGTATGTATGTATGTATGTATGTATGTATGTATGTATGTATGTATGTATGTATGTATGTATGTATGTATGTATGTATGTATGTATGTATGTATGTATGTATGTATGTATGTATGTATGTATGTATGTATGTATGTATGTATGTATGTATGTATGTATGTATGTATGTATGTATGTATGTATGTATGTATGTATGTATGTATGTATGTATGTATGTATGTATGTATGTATGTATGTATGTATGTATGTATGTATGTATGTATGTATGTATGTATGTATGTATGTATGTATGTATGTATGTATGTATGTATGTATGTATGTATGTATGTATGTATGTATGTATGTATGTATGTATGTATGTATGTATGTATGTATGTATGTATGTATGTATGTATGTATGTATGTATGTATGTATGTATGTATGTATGTATGTATGTATGTATGTATGTATGTATGTATGTATGTATGTATGTATGTATGTATGTATGTATGTATGTATGTATGTATGTATGTATGTATGTATGTATGTATGTATGTATGTATGTATGTATGTATGTATGTATGTATGTATGTATGTATGTATGTATGTATGTATGTATGTATGTATGTATGTATGTATGTATGTATGTATGTATGTATGTATGTATGTATGTATGTATGTATGTATGTATGTATGTATGTATGTATGTATGTATGTATGTATGTATGTATGTATGTATGTATGTATGTATGTATGTATGTATGTATGTATGTATGTATGTATGTATGTATGTATGTATGTATGTATGTATGTATGTATGTATGTATGTATGTATGTATGTATGTATGTATGTATGTATGTATGTATGTATGTATGTATGTATGTATGTATGTATGTATGTATGTATGTATGTATGTATGTATGTATGTATGTATGTATGTATGTATGTATGTATGTATGTATGTATGTATGTATGTATGTATGTATGTATGTATGTATGTATGTATGTATGTATGTATGTATGTATGTATGTATGTATGTATGTATGTATGTATGTATGTATGTATGTATGTATGTATGTATGTATGTATGTATGTATGTATGTATGTATGTATGTATGTATGTATGTATGTATGTATGTATGTATGTATGTATGTATGTATGTATGTATGTATGTATGTATGTATGTATGTATGTATGTATGTATGTATGTATGTATGTATGTATGTATGTATGTATGTATGTATGTATGTATGTATGTATGTATGTATGTATGTATGTATGTATGTATGTATGTATGTATGTATGTATGTATGTATGTATGTATGTATGTATGTATGTATGTATGTATGTATGTATGTATGTATGTATGTATGTATGTATGTATGTATGTATGTATGTATGTATGTATGTATGTATGTATGTATGTATGTATGTATGTATGTATGTATGTATGTATGTATGTATGTATGTATGTATGTATGTATGTATGTATGTATGTATGTATGTATGTATGTATGTATGTATGTATGTATGTATGTATGTATGTATGTATGTATGTATGTATGTATGTATGTATGTATGTATGTATGTATGTATGTATGTATGTATGTATGTATGTATGTATGTATGTATGTATGTATGTATGTATGTATGTATGTATGTATGTATGTATGTATGTATGTATGTATGTATGTATGTATGTATGTATGTATGTATGTATGTATGTATGTATGTATGTATGTATGTATGTATGTATGTATGTATGTATGTATGTATGTATGTATGTATGTATGTATGTATGTATGTATGTATGTATGTATGTATGTATGTATGTATGTATGTATGTATGTATGTATGTATGTATGTATGTATGTATGTATGTATGTATGTATGTATGTATGTATGTATGTATGTATGTATGTATGTATGTATGTATGTATGTATGTATGTATGTATGTATGTATGTATGTATGTATGTATGTATGTATGTATGTATGTATGTATGTATGTATGTATGTATGTATGTATGTATGTATGTATGTATGTATGTATGTATGTATGTATGTATGTATGTATGTATGTATGTATGTATGTATGTATGTATGTATGTATGTATGTATGTATGTATGTATGTATGTATGTATGTATGTATGTATGTATGTATGTATGTATGTATGTATGTATGTATGTATGTATGTATGTATGTATGTATGTATGTATGTATGTATGTATGTATGTATGTATGTATGTATGTATGTATGTATGTATGTATGTATGTATGTATGTATGTATGTATGTATGTATGTATGTATGTATGTATGTA
This sequence comes from Tenodera sinensis, assembly GCA_030765045.1. Taxonomy (NCBI): domain Eukaryota; kingdom Metazoa; phylum Arthropoda; class Insecta; order Mantodea; family Mantidae; genus Tenodera; species Tenodera sinensis. The sequence goes on from JAUKNM010000043.1 coordinate 26,083, forward strand.
TGTATGTATGTATGTATGTATGTATGTATGTATGTATGTATGTATGTATGTATGTATGTATGTATGTATGTATGTATGTATGTATGTATGTATGTATGTATGTATGTATGTATGTATGTATGTATGTATGTATGTATGTATGTATGTATGTATGTATGTATGTATGTATGTATGTATGTATGTATGTATGTATGTATGTATGTATGTATGTATGTATGTATGTATGTATGTATGTATGTATGTATGTATGTATGTATGTATGTATGTATGTATGTATGTATGTATGTATGTATGTATGTATGTATGTATGTATGTATGTATGTATGTATGTATGTATGTATGTATGTATGTATGTATGTATGTATGTATGTATGTATGTATGTATGTATGTATGTATGTATGTATGTATGTATGTATGTATGTATGTATGTATGTATGTATGTATGTATGTATGTATGTATGTATGTATGTATGTATGTATGTATGTATGTATGTATGTATGTATGTATGTATGTATGTATGTATGTATGTATGTATGTATGTATGTATGTATGTATGTATGTATGTATGTATGTATGTATGTATGTATGTATGTATGTATGTATGTATGTATGTATGTATGTATGTATGTATGTATGTATGTATGTATGTATGTATGTATGTATGTATGTATGTATGTATGTATGTATGTATGTATGTATGTATGTATGTATGTATGTATGTATGTATGTATGTATGTATGTATGTATGTATGTATGTATGTATGTATGTATGTATGTATGTATGTATGTATGTATGTATGTATGTATGTATGTATGTATGTATGTATGTATGTATGTATGTATGTATGTATGTATGTATGTATGTATGTATGTATGTATGTATGTATGTATGTATGTATGTATGTATGTATGTATGTATGTATGTATGTATGTATGTATGTATGTATGTATGTATGTATGTATGTATGTATGTATGTATGTATGTATGTATGTATGTATGTATGTATGTATGTATGTATGTATTTTCTGCGAATGGGTATTACCCGGTGGCAGAGTTAAATGTACAAATTAAGGTTACAAACAAAGTGCACAAACAATAGTAATACAATCATAATACAATAAAGAACAATAATAAAAATATAAGATGAAATGCACTAAATACTAATTAACACTCATTAATTAATTATAACCAAATTAAATTTAGCATTAGTATTCACCATCAGTTCAATAAATGTCAATAATACACTTGCGTAATCTTTATAGTAAATTACACAGCATTTACTTGATTTACGATATTTTTCGAAAATTTCTTCACAGATAAAGGACAGCCCTGAAAGACTGCTACAGGTAATTCATTCCATTCCTCAATGGTTCTATTAACAAAGGAGAACTTTCCTACGTCGGTTCTGTGCCTTCTACCTTTAATTTTATACAAATGATCCTTTCTTCCGTAATATGTAGGGTTGTCCAATCTTTCACTAATACCCACCCATGCATTTGAACCACGATATGCTTGAAATAATGCGCATAACCTCTGCCTCTTACGCCGGACTTTTAGAGGCTCCCATTCAGTCTCCTCCCCCTTTTTAGGCCCAAAAGATTTACCTCGTTTTATAAATTTTATAGCCCTTCTCTGTATTCTTTCTAGCGAATCAATTTGACTAAGTCTATATGGGTCCCAGCATACTGCTCCATATTCCATAATCGGCCGCACCAAAGATTTGTAGGCAATTTCCCTGGACCTTCCGCTCCCCTTTTTTAGTACCCTCATTAAGAAATGTAACGCTTTCCACGCTTTCCTGGATGTAGAATTTACCTGGTCGTCCCACCCAGCGTTACTCGCCACGTACACTCCCAAATACTTGCAGCTATCTACCTGCAGAATTTTTTCTCCGCCCATGTGATAGTTATGAACAATTTCCCTCTTAGATCTTCTAAATGCAATGGACTTACTTTTCTTAGCATTAATCGTCATCTTATTTGTAGCAGCCCAATTACTAATTTTATTTAAATCACCCTGAAGCAGAGACTCATCTATGGCATTCCGAATTTTATTATAGATAATGCAATCGTCTGCAAACAGTTTTATCTGACATTTAATATTTACACTTATATCATTAACAAAAATAAGAAAAAGTAGCGGACCCAGTACTGAGCCTTGGGGTACTCCCGAACTAACTGTGCCTCTCTCGGAGATTTCTTTACCTACTTTTACCTGCTGTGTTCTCCCATCCAGAAACGCTTTGACCCATAAAACCACTCGTTTGTCTATTCCTGTGCCAGCTAGTTTCCCAATAAGTAAATTATGCGGCACTACATCAAATGCTTTAGAAAAGTCTATTACCACTGCATCAGTTCTTCCTCCTGCGTCCACTTCATCTGCTAAATCTTGAAATAAGGAAGTTAATTGACTTTCGCACGAGTACCCAGGTCGAAACCCATGTTGCGCTTCCTTGATCCATTTTTTGTTTTCTAACTCCTCCCTTATATATTCTGCTATTAAATGCTCCATCAACTTACACACTATTGACGTTAAACTAACTGGTCGATAATTATTTATTTCTGTTTTATTACCCCCTTTATAAATAGGAACTACAATAGCGGTTTTTCAGTCTTCTGGTAAGTCACAGTTATTGATTGACATGTTAAACAAAAACATTAGATAGGGAATCACAGCTTCTCCCCCAATCTTCAATATTTCAGTAGGTATGTTATCGGGCCCCCTCGACTTTCGATTCTGCAACATCTTGATCATTTTGCGTAATTTGCAAGCCATTATTTGAAAAGTAGATTCCCCACTATCTCCAATTACCTGTTCAGCATTATCATCCAACTTATGAAAAATAGATACAAAATGTGAATTTACTGCGTTCGCTTTGTCCTTATCGCTTACTATAGCAGTCCCATTGACGCTAACATCTGGTATACTCTCCTTATTACCCCTGCGTCTATTTACATAATTGTAAAAGGATCTCCAACAGTTATTTGCCCCACCAAACTTTTGTTCAAAAAACCGTTCTTGTGCTTGCAACTTTTCGTCTTGTAATTGTTTAGACAATTCCTTAAATCTATTAAAATGCCATTCGGATTTCTTCCTTTTATTAAACGCTCGCCTGGCTTTTCTTTTAAGTATCCTAATAGATTTTGTATAAAATTCTGGATCAGCGTTTTGTTTAATAATTTTGTATGGAACGTGCTTTTTAATTGTTTCCGAAATCAGTGTTTTAAAACTAACCCATGTTGCATTTACCCCGGAAGCAGATTGTACAAATAGCCTATATTGTTCACGGAGGAATATTTGAATAGCGGTCACGTCAGCACTGCGAAAATTCCAACTAATTACTTCTTCCCCTTCAGACCGGTTTCTCCGCCCCTTCCAGTTCAGTTCTAGTTGTACACTGCTGTGGTCACTTATACCTGGTAAAACCGCGTATGAGGAAAACAATGATTCCGGCCTGCATAAAAATACATCCAGTACAGTTGATTGCCGGGTACCTGTTTTAACAACTTGCAGTAGCCCCTGATCCCAGATGAGAAGGTTAACCAGATTTTGAGCTTCGCCTCCTATTAACTGTCCGTCCCAGTTCACGTTTCGCAGATTTAAATCTCCTGCTAAGATAATATTATGTCGTGTTTCAGAAGCGATTTTTGCTACTAGTTTATGGAGAGTTACATAGTCGGATTCGCCAGGTGGTCTGTAGCAAGCTATTATTGTTACATTGTTCCCTTCATTTCTTTGATCGATACTTTCTATTGCCACGATTTCTACATCCTCTTCAACCCACAATACTTTGCTGCTTAATTCTGATTTAGTACAAATAAAAATCCCCCCTCCCCTGCCATCCCTGTCCCTTCTGAACACCCTGTAATCTGATCTAAATACTTCCGCGTCATTAATATCAATGCTCAGCCATGA
>JAUKNM010000043.1:37500-40000 GCA_030765045.1 Tenodera sinensis
TATTTTATCACAGTAGATTAAGAGAAAACGACATATTTTAGTAAAATATGCCTGAAAGTCCAGTTGAATTTATTTTTAATGAGCGTTACATTCCAAGGGTTCTAAATTGATGGAAGAACCTCTGGCCGATGTTTGAGTCTAGATAATGATGTGGTGACTTCATAACCTTGTTGTCTTTTGGTTTTCCTCTTGTAGGTGAGTTCTGGAGCATCCCTGTACTGAGGCCATCTGCAAGTATTGCTTCATTCCAATGGCCCTGATATTTCTGTTACATTTTTCCTTTGTGTTCAGCATATTTGATTGAGTTGAGGAGGGTTTTCATGTTAGATAAGTCTCCTTTATGTAAACCGCATGGCAAACAGGAACAGAAGGCACACGGTTGCCGTTTTGAAGGAATTGGTAAAGCACCTGAATGTGGAATAGGTCGAATAGCATATGAATGATTCGGGTATTTAATTGGTCTTCTTTTTCATTCTTTTTTTCGTCATTTTGTGGGTGAAGTCAATCAGAAATAACAGTCTTCCATATGGCTTATAGGCTTTTGCCAAGCCATAGGTGCAGCTGAAGCCATAGATTTTTTTTTTTTTTTTTTTTTTTTTTTTTTTTTTTTCAATCATTCTGGTAGTATAACAGAAGAAGAGTTGTAACATAAATGTAGAGCCCCTGACTTTTCCTGATCCCCTACATTCATATCAAAATATTGCCAATAGGCAGTCTTCACAAGAGGTATCAGGCTGCATTTCTGTGATGAAAATTCTATTTCATCACAAATGTAACAAAAGTTATTCACTGAATTTACACATATTCCTGACATTTTAATGAAGTTTCCACCTTCAAAAAACCAGAAATTCTCTTTAATTACAACAGAAACAGATTTAATCTTTCTCTCACAGCAACAATACGAATGTTTATAACCTACAAACAGCTGAAGAGCATTTGTTTTATCAGTTGATAGGTGTGTCTATTTCAAAAATAAAATTTTCCCTGAATAGAAAATGTAGATTCTAAAAAAAAGCTGTCTGTTACTTTATCGCCAAAACAAGAGCTCAGTTATTTTATGGTTATGGCCATAAGTAGCTTTTTATGAATTCAGCAGTGGAAATTCATAAGGATCGGTTATCATTGAGGCCGAAATATTGCCATTGTTGGTCAGTGTAATCATTAGAAAAGTCCATACAAAAGTAGCATATTAGACTTTTATGCATTAGTAAACACTTTAAGACTATGAGATGCAACTTAGTCCTCTAAACAAGTAATGTTTGAATGTTTTGGTTATGGTTGAGCGCAGTTGGGATCTGTAATGGGAACCTAGTTCGGAAGCCTGCAGCAAACGCCGAGTCATTCCCGGAGATGGTACTTATAGCAGATAAATATCAAATAGAATTGCAGAGTTCGCAGAGAGATCGTATCGCATCACGATTACATACAAGGTTACTGCCGCCACTTAAAACGTGTGAGTAAAAGAGTCATTATTCTACATTGCTACCGTTGCGATTCTAAACGGTGCCCCGGGCATCAAAACCTAAATAGATTCTTTAAGTTCTCCAAGGTCCACATCAAGCATTTGCACGGTTATTTCTCGTGTTTGAGTAAATATATGCTGTGTTGCACATCGAATTAAACTCTTACTGGAAGACTAAACCATTTTAAAAGTATTCTTAAAACTATAGTAGTACACGAGGAAAGTTTTGTGACCTACAGCTTCTTGATACGATTTGAGCAAGTGTTCTTACTGCTGTGCAGAATTTCTGAACTACCAAAATCTGCACACGCTTCAACAGTGAACTATTTTGAAACGTTCTGTATATATGTGTTTGTTTATTCACAGCAAATGGGTATTATCCAGTGGCAGGTTAAATGTACAATTAAGGTCACAAAAGGTGAGTGCATAAACAATAGTAATACAATGAACAATAAAAGTATTAGTGTGAATAAAACGGTTCCATCTAACAATCAGATTATTATAGCTACAACGCTTATGCTTTTTAATATAACAGCCAGTTTTTTAAATCATTAATTGCTTTACTAATTTACATTCATTAATTACCCGTCCTCTCAGTATAACCACTACATTTACCACTGGTATGCACTTTACCTCTTTTTATGACTTTTATAGCTCTTTTTTGTATTTTTTCTAAGAATAATTTTATATGGGTTCCAACGTACTGCTCCATATTCCATAATCGACCGCACAAAGACAATTCCCCTGGACTTCGCGCTCCCCTTTTTCAGTATCCTCATTAAGTTTTGCACGCTTTTCTAAATGCAAAATTTACCTGATCGTTCCGTCCTATCGGCACTGATGTTAACTCATTTTACAGTAGGGTTTAGATCTTTGGGCCTTTTGTAAATTACATTCACACACACACACACACACACACACACACACACACACACACACACACACACACACACACATTCACACTCTGATCCATACTTCCAGAATCTGTAGAGATTAGAGAAAAATTATCACTCCCCAGCCGGTAATCAAACCCGGGAC